>JAJMSK010000103.1:0-19503 GCA_030578555.1 Diutina neorugosa
TCGAGCTTGCCATCTTCCACCTTTGTTGGGAGATAAAAAGGTTCCACCTTACCCCCGTATAGTTGATGCCAAGATACTTGAATTCTTCATCGGTGAACGTCTTGGTTTCGTATCCCAACGTCCATTTTTCTAGAGGCAAAGCCATTTTCCAGGTAATTCTACATTATTTTGCCAATTTGCAAAATCAAAAAAATTGCCCGCGTGGCCCAATGGTTAAGGCGCTCGACTTCTAATCGAGCCCAAAAAAAACTGAAATGTGGCTTTCAATAAATCAAACATCTGAAACCATAAATCAAAAAAGTCAAGCTTGTTCCTAGTGGCTTAATGGCAAAGCGTCTGACTACGAATCAGAAGATTGCAGGTTCGAGTCCTGTCTGGGAAGTTAAGTGGTGTAACTACCTCATCAAGGCTTAATTTTTTCATTTAATGGTGATTTTAACTGTAGACGTTCCCTGTTTCCTTTCGGAGACTTGTATTGAATCTTCCAATAATTTGCACGTCTTTTATGTGGCCCGTTGACTCCCTTATCAACGTGTGTCCTTGTCTTTTAACGGGATAAATAATGGATCATCAATTCTGGAAACGAAACAGTAGTACTACGTCTGGATGTATAGAGAATAGTGTGACACCAAATTTGTTCCAGCGTTCTATACACTTCATAACACGTTTTCAATCCGGTCATTGAGCCTGCCCAAAAGCACTTGAGCGAACAAAAGCCATAATTCAAGATCAACATAGCCAAAAGAAATACTCAACAACTTGGAGATAAAGTCATCTTCTTTCTAGTGTCTTATCAGGCATACTAGCATCGTGATCAATACTGCTCAATTCGACAGATGTGGATGGAGCCGGGCGTCGTTCACTTGAGAAGTAAGACAACCTTCGCAATTCTTATCTACAGCTGCGCATACGGCGTGTTGGCTACAACAATTGACAAATGATTATCTGTATTATATATAATTGTAAGTTTCGACACTTGTAGCTTTATTTCCAATCCAATCAAAGCTGGGTTGTCCTCTTGATTGTCCATTTTTTAGCCAGTCCTCCCCATAAAACCTGATGAGGGTTTTTGGATTTACAGACTGGCCATACCATGTCAATTGCATGATCAGAAGACAGCCCATTTTAGCCAGTCCTTTCTGTAAAACCTTATGAGGATTCTAAAGAAATTAGACTGGCCAGGGCATGTCAATTGATCCTAAGACATCCTCCTTCTGATCATCCAAACTCCCCTGGAACGGAGCCGACCCTTCGAGATGAGTCTAGAGAAAGAACTGCCCGTAGCTTGTTAATTGGATGATCATAGGGAAAGGACTGCCCATAGTATGTCAATTGCATGATAAGGCAACCAAGAAAAACAAACACAGTAAACCACGCCTTGGTAGTGGCATGATGGATTGGCGTGCCTGGCGATGAGTAAGTAAAGCCAGGACAAGCCTTCAGTAGTGTTCAGCAAACCATGCCAACTGATAGTGTTGATCATGGTTGGTTGGTCATGGCTTTTAGTTGACCAATGGTTGGGATTTCCAACCATCAAGTCAAGCTCATGAGCCAGCGTCAATCAATAAGCGTCGTCAGACCATGCCAACTAACTTGTGTTGGTCATGGATGGCTAGTCATGGCATCAAGGATAGAAGCGTTGGGGTTTCCAACGATCAGTCAAGGCACATGATTAATTGTTAGCCAAGTAAAGGTTGATGAAATAAAAATTTAGAGGGGGAGGACAAGGCCCCTACTTATAGTCTTTGGAATTGGGCAAGAGATAGTGTCTGGCATATTGGCGAGAGATAGGGCCAAGCTTATCGACCAATGGGAGCAAGGATTCCTCTCTTCCCCACATTCCCCAATTAATTAATAATGTCGTCGTCTGATGAACCCCCACGCCCCCCACTCCATTACTTCGTATTCGGTTTAGTGTAGATCTGATCGAGATTTTGGGGACACAAAAAAGAATAGACCATGAAACCTACGAATGCGAATTGGTGCTCACTTCCCGGGTTTCAATACCATGAAAACTGGTGGAGTTAGCTATGTTGGTCGTCGTTTGGCTCGTCCTAAATTAGGGGGCCAATGTCGTAAAGTCGTGTGCCAATTGTCGCGATGGCGTGGTACGCGGTTGTCAAGAAGTGCGACGCTCCGAGGTGCGACTCCGAAAGATGATTTGGTTAGTCTCGAAAACTGGGGTAAAGCTATGGGACAACTTCGTAAGTTGATGGTTTTGTCTCCTTAATTGTAAGCTTTACTAAGAAGCCATAGTTGGTAGTAGATTTCCGGTGGACTAGAACCATTGGTACTGTCTCGCAGTTTTGTCGTGTCCAACTTGCGTGTGGCTCGCGCCGTCAATCAGTTATGTTCCCGGACTTCGGAGACCGTATTGGTGAGCCATCGACACCCCTAAACTGTTTAACTCCATGAGTTTTTGAGGTATGAACACCGGGGAAGTGAGTAGCCATTTGTACTTGGATTTGTCATTGACTATTTGCCTTTTGGGTACCCATTTCGCGGTTAGACTTACCATTCGCTTACCTTAGGCTCAAAGCTACGGGGCTTAGGTTTGACGAGACGACGAGACAATAGAGATGCGGGAACCGTAACCCGTAGCCTAGACACAGAACGTGGAGGATGATTGGGTCTCCAGCCCGCCCGTCGCTTGCTACGTCCCGACCAACAATCGCATCACCAACGTAACAGGTAAAGAAAACGGTTTAAAACCAACTCCAAGACTTCATTGACATAGAGAGGAGACACGATGGGGAAAAAAGAAGCCTTTCACGATTGGCATTGGTTCAAAAAGGTCAAAAAGAATGCGCAAACCCGGAATCGAACCGGGGGCCCAACTATGGCAAAGTTGGATTTTACCACTAAACCATTTGCGCCTTTCTGAAAAATGTTGGTTGAATCTTCCTGGAGTAATAAAGGAGTTACCTACCTTTGACCGGTTTACAGGCAATTTGCGGTAAAACAAAGGCACATTTGTAATCTACATATGCCAAAGTATAAGGTAAAGACATTAAACTTGAGATTTGGCGCCTTTGAGTCCGAATTTTCTTGAAGAAAAGTGTGAGGGAGCTCAGTAAAATAATCCAAGCCGAATTGTCTGATAGTGCCACAGTGTCAATGATTTTAGGCCCAATATGATCTAGTATGATTTACCACAAGTTCGTGTGTTAATAAGCTAATGTAGTCTATATGGAGTTAATGTGATTTTGCCAATAAATTAAAGTGAGATAACTATGGCATCTCAAGTGTTGACCACTGCGACATGATGTAAGCACTTTACACCCTTACAAGTCGTCAAAACGACTAATCCCCGGCTGGTGCTTTTGAACATTGCGTAATTGTTTGACCGTAAGCTCCTTTCGCGACCGCTTGGCCGGGGGCTCTTCTGGTTTGTTATTGTCTTCATCATCATTGGAATCATCACTCTCATCTTCGCCGTCACTACCATTTCCCTCATTATCGTCCAGGTCAGATCCCGAGTCTTCTTGGGCGTCCAGATCTTCACTTGACGACAAATCTTCGTCATCACTAGAATCATTATCATCGGCAGCATCATCGGCCTCGGCAATTTCCTCTGGCTCTTTTACCAGCCAGATCTTTAATCGCTCCATGCCTGCACTCATCAAGCGATAACCACAATCGATATCCAAGTACCCGACTTCATCACTAAAGGAGTGTACTCTAGTCTCGACAACACGTCCTCGCTTGTAGTTAACTTTGAACAATAACCCTTCAGAGTCTCCACACCACATGCAGTCAACCGGTGGGTTCACACCTTCATCGTCATTATTCATGGTACTAATGATGGTATCCACAGAGACCCCCTTACTGAGCTTGATACGAGACAATTGATCCATCAACTGATTCTTCAGCTGCTTCCAAATGGTGACAATGCCCTCGCCATGAGCCACAAGTACAGTATCGTTTCTGTTTTCCCGAACGTAGTCTGAAGGGTACGCCATCGCTAATAACTCATCGCTCTGATCGTCCAGCTGAGTGACGATACCTTTGCGGATATCAACATGGGTAAGCGTCGTCAGTCCAAGCGTCAAGAAGTGGTAGTTGCTGACGGCAGGCATGGCAAGAATGGCATTGACCGCATCTTCGTGAACTGACTCAACCTTGTATTTGAGTTTACTAAGATTATTGTCAAATACCAACAAATGACCCGCTTCAGTACCCACAACCACAATCGGTAAAACCGGTGAAGCACAAAGTCTGGTGATGGCGTCGGTTTCGGTAAGAAAGTGGGGGGCCACATCGATCTTAGCCGTTACTTTACCCGTCTCCGATTCGGCCTTTTTGATGATGTGATCACTCCCCACAGTATAGATACTATTACCTTCATCAAGCGGATCAAACACAATGTGACGACAGGCTCCTTTATGGCGTTTAGTTTTCCAGAGACTGGTGAGATGAGGCTGGTCTTTGGGTGCCGGCAGATCAACACAAGTCCACCATTTTGTCGAGGTTCCACTCACCAGCAACGTATTATACTTAGCATTAGCTTTACCTTCTTCAGCGACCGTTTCTAGCGCCTCAGGGTCATAAGCAGTCATGTAGACGTGCCCCGTAGCGAGCCCCGAAGCAATCCATGGCTTGGTAGGGTGAGCAGCACAAGCGAAAAGGGGATCCGGGTATTCAATTTCAACAATAGGATACACCAGCAGTTCAAGTTCGGTGACTGCGGCGTTTTTCTTCGCCTTAGCTTTGACCTTAGATCTAGCCATCTTAATGAAGGAGATGCGAGATGAGGGTGCGGCTTATCAAAACCTGATTGATATAATGATATGATCCAAATTCGTCATTTTTATTCTGATGACATATCTATAATTACACACCTACATACTGTACAATTCCAATCAAAAGCTCGTTTAGTATTGGAACTTTCCTAGTTTGATCTTTCCCAGCCGCAGTGGTTTAGGAGCCACCGCTTTAGGACCCAGAGGTCGCGTGATTGTTCCCAGACGGTTAGGGGCGGGCTTTGTTATTTTCCCCAGTCTTGACGCTGGCTTTGATGCTTGGAAGTCCCGACCGTTGGTGGATCCAAAATGATTAAAGTTGCGAGCATTGTTATTGCGAGAACCGTTCCATCCGTTGTTGGGCTTACTCGCTGGTGCCGATAGCAGCGATGCAAAGTTTTGCCGCTTGGGCTTGGTGGGCTTCTTCACCCTCGCAAAGTAAGTCTGCCGGAGACTGCGGGGCAAGTTATTCCCCAGAAATGCCAGTCCGGTGGCTGCCAACGGGAGGAAACGGTACTCAGTACATTCATCACCGTAGTGGGAAACACTGCCACAGTTATAGCATGATAGTTTCGGGAGAAGCTTCGATTCGGTGGCACCATTAACTCGATAGCTTCGCCATATGAGAGGACAAGTAGTGTTGCTGTGTTCAAACGTATCACATTCCAGACAATATTTCCGTTGTTGATGTTTAGGGTTCTTTACCGTACAGTCGGACGGACGATGACCTTTAAGCCCACATTTATAGCATGTGATGACCGCGGGACATTGCGACTCGTAATGGTCGTCGATCTTACCACATTTATGGCACACCACCGTCTTACACTTGGCACGAGTGTGTCCTCGACGATGACAATTACCACATAACGCTCCAAGCAGCTGCTGAGCGTTGATACGGTCTCCCAGCTCGGGATCGGTGACGCCAAAGTAGCGGCCCTCGCCCCGGATCTCGATCAACTCTTCGGGGTCGGCATTCACCTCTTCGTACGAAAGCGCTTGGTGGGGGTCGTGTGGCGTTGGGGCACGTGGGGTATCTTCTTTCCTTAGCTCTGTAGTCGCGATCGCCATGGATGTGATGATGATGAGAGATGGAACTGTCGCGCTAATCGGGAAGGGAAGGGCGACTTTCTTTTTTCGTCTCGATGACGTAAGCAAAATTGAATGGGAGGTAGTTAAGAGATGAACGAGGAAGGGGGAAGGAGAAGGATTAGTTGGACACAGTCGTAGCAGCATCGAGGGGAAACCAAGTTTATCATTACATTTAAAGTACATTGCGCACCGCCTCTTGTCCCATTTCCTGGCGAGTCTCCGCCGACCCCAACTTGGTGGTCTCGAAGTCCTGGTGCTTCAACATTGCCAACACGTAGCACCCCGAGGTGATGGTGAACCAGATGGCTACGGTAAGCAACGACGTCGCCTTGAATAAAAGCGTCAAGTATTGGATGGCCGCGTTCAAAAGGTAGAAGCCAAACCGGTTCATGTTCGAGTCGAACAATTTGATGAAATTGATGAACTTTTCCGTCATGGGACAGATCTTAAGGAAGAAGGGGATCTCAACAAACATCACCACTAACCCTTGGACAATACAAATGATGGAAAACACCGTAATCCCGGGGGAGGGTGGTATGAACGACCCCACCAAATTGGCGACGCCAAGGGCGATACAAAGAAAGATACCAATGATCCCGAGCCATTGACCATACAACAGGAAATTCTTTTTGCGGAAATCGTCGGAAAACCCGTTCCAAATGATTGAAAAGAACGACATGGTCAGACAGGTAACAACCAGGGTCAGTCTACGTGTGTTTTTCCATCCCGCGCGCGTGCGGCGAGGCAAGATGAACTACAAAAGCATGGACGACTACAAAGACAGCATTAGCGAGATGAGGAGTGAGAGTTAGAGTTCACGTACACTGTATGTAGTGACTATGACCATTCCCTTATTCTTAGCCTTGAAAAAAACCTTTGTTATCACCGAGACTGATACGACACAAGTATTACCAAAGGGAAGGGAGAGAATGGTAGTGCACATAATCTGGCTATGTTTCTTGGGCTTAGTTATGTGCCCCGCTACTATTCCTTCTTCGAGCCCATCATGGTCGTCATTGGGTTGGTGGGCAAGCCCTCCAGCGGCAAATCAACCACGTTAAACTCCCTCACCGATGCTAACGCCAAAGTAGGCGCCTTTCCTTTCACTACCATTGATCCTAACAAAGCCACCGGCTACCTCGAGGTCGATTGTGCTTGTCAACGGGTTGGGAAGCAAGCCGAGTGTCTGCCGACTTATGGGTACTGTCGAGACGGAAAACGAGGCGTTCCCATCATGTTATTGGACGTAGCTGGTTTGGTACCTAACGCCCATCTTGGTCGAGGACTTGGGAACAAGTTTCTTGGTGATTTGACCGAAGCCGATTGTCTCATTCATATCGTCGATGCTAGTGGGTGTACCGATGCCGAAGGGAAAGCTACTCGAGGCTATGACCCTTTAAAAGATATTGAGTGGTTACAAGAGGAGATTTTCCGATGGATTTTGGGTAATTTGATGGAAAAGTGGCCCCTGGTGGTCAAACGCCACATTGCCACGAAGCTGACAGCATTGGAGACTCTCCGACAACAATTGGGGGGTTACTCGGCTAACAAAAAGCTTATTGGTAAAGCTCTTGATCGCTACCCTGAAGTCCATGGGTCCCCATTACCTCCACTTGAAAAATGGGACCAAGATACCATCGAGGACGTGGTGCGGTGTTTTATGGATGTCAAGTTCCCTACGGTGCTTTCATTGAACAAAATGGACCATCCTGATGCCGATAAAAACGTCCTGAAAATCATCCTCAAATACCCCGACTCAAAAACAATCTTGACCCTGTCAATCACCGAAGTGTTTCTACGAAAACTTGCCGATCAGAACTATATCAAATACGAGCCGGGTACCGAGTTTGTCGACACCATTGACGATTTGGGTCCCGAACTGGGGCTTAAAGAGATCGATGATAAGATTCGCAATCGTATAGAGAACGTTCGTGACCTTGTATTGTATCGGTTTGGTTCTACGGGGGTGGTGGACCTCCTCAAAGCTGCCGCTGAACTTCTTGAATTGATCCCCGTATATCCTGTCCGTAACATCAATTCTTTCCTGCTGGGAGATGGAGCGTTTAAGGATTGTTTATTGGTGAAAAAGGGAACTCCAGTGATCCACGTCGCTCGTAAGATCATGGGTGACGTCACCATCGCTCACATTGAAGGCATGGGAGGAGTTAAAGTGGCAGAAGACGACACGGTTGACGTCGGAAAAAACGATATCTTGTGCTTCAAGTTAGCACCCGGAGGTAAATAGAACCTCTACCAATACTATGTACATACAGTGGGACACTTGTATAACTTCATTGGAGCTTATATATGGATCACACGTTCTACACAACTTTATGACGTGTTCTATTAGGTATATACAATTAGGTCTTCTCGCTCGAGAAAGAGTTATTTTGGAAAAAGAATTCCGAGTCCGATTTGAGTCCTCGGTTGATCTCCGAATCATCTTCGTCTTGACGTTTTTTAATCGTCAGAAGCGATAAGTCATCCCGGCGCCCAAAGAGCACCACCGGATGGAAGGGGAAGTAGATCACACACCCACAGAACACCATCGCCGCATCTAACGTCAACACGTAAGCTTCATGAGTGATGAGGAACCCAGTCCATCCTTCGGCAAGTTCGACCACTCGGTAGATACACCGCACATAGATAAAGAGCACCAGGACCAAAATGATGAGGGGGGCCCAGCCAAACACTTTACGCAGGCGTACTTCATGGTACCTCGGATTGAAGCATGGCTCCTGTGATTGCTTGATTGCTCGCCCCTTTTTGGTGTTGAACAATAAATGGAAAAAGGTCCCAAACGAGAACTTAACTTCGGGAGTGGCTCGGAAAAATATCCGGAACATCCAGTCCAACAAGAGGATAAGGAACACCAGCATCGAAAACACTTGCCAGGCAATCCCTGCTACCATGACGTGGGTACCAGCAGCCGTCAGCTTGAAATCAGCCAAAGCCACCGCAGCAATACCACCCCCAGCGGCCTGGATCACCAACGATGCCACATCACAAAAGATAAAGATATACGAGAACCACATGGGTTTCAAAAGAGCGTATTTTCGTCCGTAAACCACGAGCATTTGTGCGAGAAGATAGTATATCCCCCCCATGATGAATGCGGGAGCAATGGTAAGACAAATGATCTGACATAAGAATAAGTCCTCATTCACCAAGTCGTTAGCAGCAAGAGCTCGAGCGAGGTACCCAGCAAACTCGAGCCCTACGCCACAAAACATACACACCCCAAAGTAGATATGACGAGACCACACCATCATTACCGCCTGGTAAAGAAAGAGAAGTCCAAAGAGCACCGTAAACAATACGTTACCTCCCAACGTCAATCGGGTGCCGTAAAAGTTATCATTATCCTCCAAATTAACCAAATTAAGTGTAGCATTGAACACCGCTTGAGTAGCATACGGGAGCCGCGGATCCCACTTGTAAGCAGTAGCGATGAACCCTTGTCCCAGAGCAATGGTAAGAGAGGCTTCTACGGCTCGAAATGATCGTTGAAGCCCAAGAACATCGGCAGTTGCGGTAGCATGGAGTGCCAGCAGTGTGATCGCCAGAAGCTGGTCGTAAAGCTCGGGGATGAGGGTAGGATCGACGTAACTGAGCGATGTGGTGGTGGGTATTGTTTTTGGAGCCCAGGTTTTGGTGAACTGGCTCACCAAGTCCAGGCCGATGGAGAAGGACATCGCTATTCGGGTGACGGAGTTATGGGCCGGTATTTATGTGCGGATTACTCGAAATGGAACCGTTATGCGCGGGCTCGAAACCGAAACCTCGCAGGACAGTCGGAGAAAGGCCATCGCGTCATGTTTCGGCCCGACACTCCGTAAATCTCTTTGGCCGATGTAAATCGAGGTACCTATGATTATCGGAAATTACCGGTAGGGTTTCGACTACCGTTCTCGGAGTGTTATGGAGAGTAGTCGTAGTAACCTCAACCTGGTGTGGTCCGGATAAATTTCCTAAAGGAGAAAGGCGACTCCATTGATCCCATCTGACCCGAGGAACAATAAACGTGGTGGCGCAAACGAGTTGCGTAAAGCGTAGGTATCGCTAAAGTCAGTGGGGGCGCAGCCGACATTAGATAGACAGGACATTATCTTTGATAGACATGTACAGATTAGCCAAGCAATGATAATCAGGGACCTAACATCACCAAATATGGTTATTTATGCGATAATCAGCTATCGTCACAGCCACCAATGACCCAGACTTCTTCAAAGGAGTTTACAATGTGACCTCGGTTCAATGCATCCATTAGTAGTAGCTTAACCACAGGAATTGTCAGTAGAAAAGTACAACCACGGTGCAAACACGGTGAATTCATTCAACTCAGAGGTGGTTACCAAGAAACCACTCTAAAATCATAGTATTTGTCTTCCTGACATCCCATCTTTTCTCGCACTCTCGTGGGAGTTGAAATCATGAGTTATGACAACGTTAACCACCATTGTGTTTCCTTCACATGTTCAGTGTTAAATCATATGCTGGTCAATGAAATCATCCCATAAGATAAAGAATCAATTAAGGGATATAGGGTTGATGGATGGACCACCTGCACATAACTCAAACACGTAACGAAACGTACGTCTTGTAAACGTCATCGTCACACCCTTGCTGATGGTTTAGATAACCCTAGGTACGTCTTCCCCTCCCATCATATCATTGGGATCAAATGAACCGTATTGTACTCCAACTGCTAAACTTGACCCACTTTGAAAAATTGCTCAACCTACTCACTCCATTCGACATTGTGATATCAGTAATCAATCAATCAATCACGTCATAATTCCTAGTCAATCATCACTATTTAATCAATAACCCATAACTAGAGCTGTTACTAAGAACCACAATTCGTACACGTAATTCCCGAGGTCAATGCCAAGCTTACTCAAAGCCGAAGCGGGAAAGCCTCCGTGTTTGTCAGCCACTCACGGTGTGCAATGTGCAAACCGGGGGGGTTGCAGCCGTGTAGCCCCATATATAAAAAATGCGTCTGCCACCGTGTAAACGTTTAACTTGTGTGACATGTCTGCTGTAGCTGCTCCATCTGCTAGCGAGACGGTAGTGACCAAACCGGTTGTTGCCGATACGGCTACGGGGAATACCGTTGATACCGTTGGTTCCACTGAGGTCAAACTGGCATCGACTAAGGCAACTCCTACTTCGACTGGAGCCGACGCTGAAGCAAAACCCGCAGTCGAGGAAAAGCCCGACGCCACGACGACGCTGGCTCCGGCTCCGAAAGTGGTTTCTAAGTTATCTTCGAGTGAATCGGCCAAGTTGGCTCAACTTATCGGTCAAATCCCCAAAATCCTCAAACTGCTTGATAATCCCGAATATGATGAAGTGTTTGGCTACCGGATCAATACTGACGATAAGGAATTTGTCGATGAAGTGATCAGAAACGAAATCTTGGTCAAATTTTTGAGAGCCGATGAGTTTGACGTCACTACTGCTGCTACCAGACTTAAGAACACGTTAAACTGGCGGAACAAGTTCCAACCTCTTTCTGCGGCTTGGGATGAAAAACACAACGATGGACTCAACAAATTGGGGGTGATTGCTCAGTTCCCGAACGGGAAGGCTAATCTTAAGGTCGCTACGTTCAATTTGTACGGTAACATGCAATCCTTGACTAAACTCTTTGGTGAGTTTGGCGATAAGACGACCGACAAACCGGGATCGCAATTTTTACGGTGGAGAATCGGGTTGATGGAACGGGCAGTATCGCTTTTGGATTTCACCGATGTCACCAATGATAAATTGGCTCAAGTCCATGACTATACTGGAGTATCGATTTTCCGGATGGAAAAGAAACAAAAGCAAAACACTAAGGAGATTATCGAGATCTTCGGATCTAATTACCCCGAACTCTTATCGACGAAGTTCTTTGTGGGAGTCCCAGTATTTATGAGTTGGGTGTTCACCTTTTTGAAGACGGTAGGGATCGTCAATAAGGAAACGCTTAAGAAGTTCAATGTCATTTCGGGGACGAACTTGGCCGGAGAAGATGCGTTCCCGGAATTACCCAAGAAATACGGGGGCAAGCTCGATAAGGATATCTACGCGTTGGACCTGAACAATACCCAGATCCCCAAGTATGGTCTCGAATTAATTAAGAAGTTGGGGTCGGCGAAGATGCAAGAGGCGTTAGATGATGTTGAGTAATTTTGATAGCAATTAATTAGGTGTGATGCTAGTATTAATGAACGACTGGGATTAGCCTTGACTAGGACTAGCCTTGACTAAGACTAGCCTAGGACTAACTGTTTTATTGTCGGATGACTCTAACACCAATCAATATTGCTAGGATTGGTTATTGCCAATGGTTGTGTAGTGTCATGGTGGGAGTACGTTGATGCAAGAGTGAATACCACTTTCAATGGTCGACAATTTTTGGTAGTGGATGACGAATCGAAATGCCATATCAAAAGTGACGACAACATATCACAGTTGAAGCGTCAAGTAAGGAACATCGTTAGATGTTACAATAAGGGAAGAGCAAATGCTTTGGTCTTGATATAAGCTCCAAACCCTACATGGCGAGGATTGTGATTGTTTAGAGTGTATTTGAGGCGTATCAACTTGATGTGGCCGCTTTTCAAGAGCTCATTCTTGTTGTAGATCTTTCGTGTAAATTTGTGGCGAGTGCGACATCAGCCCCAGGTAACCCGTCTAAAGTATACCAATGTAACTGGGAGTCATAAATGTGGAGAATTCCCTCCATGTAATTGGCAAAGGGATTTTTAACTTTACTTGGGAATACAGTGATTCCTTTTCTTGTTATACAAAGAGGATCGGCGGCTCGGAATTTTCCGACGCTTCTCCGGAGTTAAGTGCCCCCAGTTCATCGCACCTGCCCCACAATTCGTAATTTTGTGTTACCTTTTCTAATGAAATCACCCTTTTAACTCCTTAATCTGCTCATTATTACTCCATAAGCAATGGTCTTTATTTCGTAGTAGTTGTTTATCAATTGACTCCTCGTTTTCGGTTGGCTCGGATCAACCTATATTTCAACTCTCAATTATAACTACCATTCACTACAATAAACCATTACTTCATCTAAAAGTTAAAGTAAACCAGTCTCAGTTTAGAGGAGAGTTCTAGTCCTAGGCTAAGTCCTAATCCCAGTCTAAGTTCTAGCCCCGTCCTAGCCCCGTCCTAGTCTCGAATTAAGGCTAAGTCTTAGCCCCGGTTCAGGGCTAAGTCCTTGTCTCGCACGCACTGAAAAATTTTCGACTACCAATCTCCTAGTGACCTTGCGACCATTGGTGATGCTGGAGGTCACGGAAGAAGCCGGGGACACTGTCCCCATCGTCAACATCAAGGTGACGCTCCCTCAGTGTGTCACTGCTGCTGACAAGATCGAAATCCCGTTTACTGCCGACCTGGTGGTGGGAGACTTACGCCAAACCCTCGCGGCGTTGCCCGTGGCCCGGAACTTGACCCACTACCGGGTGGTCATTGGTAATGTCGATGCTACTGACGACATGACGTTCGGTGAATTCGGCAATGGCGAAATTGCTGTGGAAATCAAGGAAAAGCCCTACACTTTACAAGCGGTGTACGACCAAATCACCAAGTTCCGTCAGCTTGTGGGATTGCACTACTTGGACCGAGTTCTGAACGACTTGTCGGTGCAACTGGGAGCGTCGAAGATCAATACTCTTGGTTTGGCTCCCGTTTCGGGGCCTGCTGAAGACGACGAAGAGGCTAAGGACACTACTGAAGCTGACAATAAGCCCGAACAAAAGCCGCCGCGCCAATTGCTGGAAGCCGAACAGACGCTTTTGCTGTCGGTGACCACCACCCCGGAAGTGCTGTCGTTGCAACAACAAGCGTCGTACTCCGCCACCGTCGACCAACTCAAATGCCCCATCAGATCGATCATGGTGCTGCAATGGCTGCCGGTGCCCGCTCAACAACGCATCAAGGGAGACTTGCTCTACTTGACCATCCAAACTTTGGAAGAAGAAACGTTCAACATCACTTGCCACATCCTGGGGTTCTTCGTCAACCAATGTCTGAACCACACCTTCAACCCGTCGCTTAAGGTGAACGAAAAGGGTAAGTTCCACAAGGAATACCTCTTGTACAACCTTGTGGCCAAGTTGCTGGCGCAATTCGAACCGGCGATCGAGGAATTCGAATCGACGTTGACTCAATCGACCGACTTGCCCGAAACTTACTTCTTGCCCACCGTCGGCTTCACTGCTTGCCCCTGGGTGGCCGAAGCCCATGCTCAAGCGATCAAGCCCGACATTCTGCGTCTGCAATTGCCTCTTCTCGCCAACGGTGTCGACGGGGCTGACTACGTCAAGGACTGGAACGAAGAAGTGCAAGCCGTACGCGAATTGCCGTCGCTGCTGATCGAAGAACGGGTGTTGAGAGAACACCTCTTGCTTAAGACTCTCCACGAGTTCTCCGTCACTGCCACTAACGAGCTGGTCGACATCGTCCACGGTAACGTACCGGCAATGAACCCTGACGATGCCCCTAAACGTCAAATTTACTTGCGTAACGGTATCTTCTACTCTAACGGTGGTGCTGACATTGATAACTACCCCGAAACCGGTGGCGACGACGCTGCTTGGTACTTGAGTGGTAAGGATTTGAGTACGGTGCAAGTGCTCAACAAGTTGATGACGCTGGTGCTGGGCCAAGACATCCACACCGTGGCTACGTGTGCCGTGGACTACATGGGTAATCGTGTGATTGCACAAGCTCCCGTCCCCGGTATCTTTACCCAAGGCCCCGAAGACGTCGACACCGAAGAACGGGTGGTGTACGGGTTGTCTCTGGACAAGCTGGTGGTGGAAGCCGACCCTTCGTTCGAAGCTCCTCTTCAACGGGTGGCGGAAATGTTGCACTTGAAGCCTCACACCGTCGCCGACAAGCAATTGTTGGTGTCACAAGACTTTAAGGGGATCAACGGTACCGACCAAAGAAAGTACTTGATTGATACCTTCCGGGCTACTCCGAGAGACATTGAGTTTATCGAAGCTCACTGGGACCCTAAGAACCCGCAACTGCTGTACCCTCACGCCGAACCGCTTTTGCGTCTCGAAGCTGTCGACTTGTGGTGGCGTCAAAACGTCTCTGACCTCCTTAAGGGAGTTAAGGAAGGCGAACCTGCTCCCGATCTTGCTAACAAGTTCTTGCTTAACCCCGATGCCTTTGCTCCTGGCGTCAAGGCGTCGCCCGAAGACGAAGCCGACGTCCGGGCGGTCTCGAAGTTCGTCAAGGACGTTCTCATTGGCGAATGGGTGCGGGCGATCCCGCAAATGTTGGCTCCTTTCGACGGGGCTAACTTGACTCGTCAATTGCACGACCGAGGCATCAACATGCGTTACCTTGGGTTTATTGCCGACCAAATCCAAGCGGCCCTTGCTGCTCACCACACCGTGGAAGCGGAACAAATCAAGACTAACGTTGCTCGTGCTGAAGAAGTGCAAAAGGAACAAGAAGCCAAGTTGGAAGCGGAAAAGAAGCGTCGGGCCGACCTTGCTGAAGCTCGGGCGCAAGCGCTTAAGGAGGGCAAGCAACCTCCCGCCGAAGAAGAACCCGAAGAAGAGAAGCCTGAAGAGAACAAGATTGACGACTCTAAGGCTACTTTCCACGGGGCGGTGGCTAACTACACCGCTGTGTACCGGTTGGCAGTGCAAGAAATGGTGTCTCGTGCCGCTAAGCACTTGTTGCGGTCGCTTGGTGCTAATGTGCCTACTCCTCTCTACTCGGCGTTTGTGGCTCACTTCCACAACTGTCTTTTGCTGGAAGTTACCGGTACCATTGAATTGGACGAAATGACCAAGGCATTGTTCCCCGAACCTCAAGAGTTCTTGGCTTTGGATGCGGCTAAGGTGTCGCAATTGCTCAAGCAAGTGGTGCTTCAACGGTTCCGCTTCCAACTCCCCGAAGACTGGCACCAAATTGTCCCCGCTTCGGTGTTGTTGAGAGAGATTGCCATCAAGTTTGGTATCCAATGGAAGGCTCAAGATTACGCTTTCACTCAAGAAGCCCTTGACAAGGCGCAACAAGCGCTGGCGTCGCCCGAACCCGAAGCTGCCACTACCAACGGCACCAAGGGGAAGAAGGGTGACAAGAAGAAGGGGAAGAAGCACGCTTCCAAGCCGCAACCGGTGGCTGAACAACGCCACCTGACCTTCATCGCCCTGGGCATCTTGTCGTTTGTCCCCGTGATCAAGGACTCGCAATACAAGGCGCAACTCGTCGATGAATTGTACGCTCTGGCTCGGGCTCACATTGCTAACGAAGACAAGGAAGTTGGCTCGCAAATCTTGGGTGACTTGGTCACCATCGAGGAGCAAATGTACTCGAGAGTGCACCGGGAAACCGCGTCGTTCTACCTTAACATGTCGCAACTGTTTGGGGAAGTCGATGCCTCTTCGGTGCGGGCGGCGGCGATGGCGAGAAAGGCGATTGCCGTGGCCGAACGTACCACGGGACCCGACTCGTTCGACGTCATTAGAGCTTACATCAATGCCGCCTACCTCGAATCGCAAACTGGTGGGGCTCACGGGATTGAAAACGCCCTCAAAATGTACTCTCACGCGTTGGGAGTGATTGCCGATGTCTACGGTATTGCTGACCACCCCGCCGTGATCACTATGTTGACGTCGTTTACCGATACCTTGGTCCAACAACGCTACTATGGCGCTGCCGCCAAGGTGTTGGAATCGTGCGCTGGTATGCTGACGAGAGTCCACGGTGAAGTGCTGGAAATGACCGGGTTCATCTACTACCGGTTGGCCAACGTTCTCGTCAACCTTTCCGACGACTACGCTCCGGTGCAAAAGTACTTTGCCCAAGCCGGGGACATTTTCGTCAAGCTCTTGGGGCCCGATGATCCCTTGCTGAAGGAAGCGATGACGGCTGCCACCAACTTGGCGGCGTACCTCAAGTTCACCGAGTTGCAAGCCGAAGCTAAGAAGCACCAACAAGCTCATAAGGCTAAGGGCAAGGCTCCGGTGAAGCCGGCAGCCGAACCGGTGGTGAAGAAGGATAAGAGCAAGAAGCACCACCAGACGATGCCTGACCCCAAGATTGCCTCGCAATCGGTCGATGATATCTTGAAGTACATCGAGGGCACTTCGGGCAGCAAGAAGAAGCTGAAGAAGAAGAACTAAACTCTGTAAATAGTTAAAAATTACGTCGACTAATCTAGTCGTTTAGATAAGTCCTCTGTAGGTTATTATCACAATGATTACACATAGGTTGATACTTAACTATAAATGAATATCCGCTATTTTACTTGTTGCCTTTTCAAATTGACAACTGAATGTCTCGAAGCCAAGGTGAAGAAGCCCGATTAGGTCGGTGCCTACGTGCTTGCCGATATGGCTCACATTTCGGGGCTCGTGCTGGCACTTCCCCCTTCTTTTACTCTGACATTGTCACCACCACCACCCACAAGTCGTTGAGAGGTCCTCGAGGGGCGATGATCTTCTTCCGTAAGGGGATCAGAAAGGTGACTAAGAAGGGCAATCTCCCAAGACAAACAATACCAAAAGGAAGTGGTCGACAACGTCCAAAATTTGCTAAGCAATTGCAAACCGCAGGGTTTGACCTTGGGTATCGGATGGTACCGATTGCCACTTGATTTTGATCGACTCGAGATCGAAGGGCATCGATGGTGCTCGTGTCGAAGCCGTCTTGGAACGGGCTAACATGGCTGCCACCTTTCCCCTGATGAGGTTCTAACTCTTCACCGACTTAGACTGACTCAGTCTCGTTTATAGTAACTAAACATTCAAATGTAGTGAATTATTAGAACCTACTCTTCATTCCAGACGAAAGAATGGTATTCTGTTGTTGTTTTCATTGATGTCTTTGATATGGTTTGTTAGTGGGCTCCCAATTAGGAAGTCTACAAAAAGCTCATCAATGGTGATTCACAGGTTATGTCAGCCAATTTTACTACTACTTTACGTAATTTTTAAATGACTTAGCCATTGCTTCACTTTCGATTGATCACTTTGGACTACGGTTCTCTGTTCTGATCACTTCCAATATTGTAGGAGTGAGGTTGTTGCCTGAACCAGAGAGTAGAACCGTTGATGCTAGAATAAATGGAAGTCGTGTTGTTGCAAGAATCTACTAGACTATGTAGTCTAGTCGTGGTGACATTGTTGTTGGAATTCAACACATTTTGGCGTTTATTGGAAGTCATGGAGTTGTTGACACTAAGTCTCAAGTTGATCTTTGTCACAAATACCAGAAAAGACTATGGTGATTGATGATAACTTTAGTAGTATTATAGCTTTGTGAGGAGTTGATCAACTATACTTGACGTTCCTTTGCAATTACCTTGATTTGCGAATAGTTTATTATGTCAATTGTTTTCAAAAGATGGAAATATAGTACAAAAAATGATTGCATTAACTTCCTAAAAAATCAAAGCTGCAGCTACCTTGATGATTGATGTTTCATGAGTTGCCGTGATGGTCCTGGAACCCAGCTCTTCATGTTAATCTTCCTTAGATATATCTGTCCATTAAAGAAGATCACTTGGAAACTTATCAGTCATGCCTTTTTCGTCACGACGTTTGATGCATTTCCGAACCTTTAGTGATTGGTATGACGTCGTTTGCATTCATTCCTTGAACTATACAGTTGCGTCACATTCATCCTTCTTGATATAAGCATGCTTTCCCAATGGCAACATCTCCTTGCTCTAATTGCTTCAAACCCTTGGCGAAACCATCATAATTGTGGATTTACGATGATATTGTAATCAATTTGGCTCGGTTTGGCTCGGTTTGGACATTGCCAGCGACGTTTGTCTTTTCGTTGGGGTGTGATACAACGTGGAAAATCACAAAAAGAACAACTATCGAGAACTATAAGGCTTCGTCATCAAAACGTGGTACATTTACTGGCACAAGGACAGTATTTAATGGCGAGATATCAATGACAAATCCTTTGCCATTCATGTCGGATGGAGATCTGGATTTGTGGTTGTCATACGATAGCCAAACGTTGCCAGTGTCGCTCATCCTTGTGTTATCGAACCTGATTACTTTCTGGTGTTTTGGCTTTTGAAAATCATCTAGTCATTGTATTCTCTTAGGTAAAATTAGCTAGTAATATACTTTCCAGACCATTTGAACAGATCAAATCATTCCAGCGGAGAAACCGTATCACAATTCATTCCCGATCATTGCAGAGTCCCAACCAGAATAATAAGAACTGTTATCGCTCAACGCGATGCTGTGTGATAAGGCAAAGGCTTTTGTTGATCTTAACGCTCTTTGATTGATATCACGAGGTGAATGTCAACGCCAAACGCATAATGCTGATGTTATGTCGTGGAAATAGGCTCCAGCGCTTCCATATCCTGATGTATGCCTTTCGGATAGGTTGTCTGATAGCACAACTGGTCATGATGGTCGTCAGAAGTCGAATTGCGAATCTTGGGTCGATGACAGCCCGCCGTACGGTCCAAGACTCTACCAATTAGTGATAAATTGATGGATTTTTTGACTAGATGTTCGTGATACCTGTGATTGGTGTGTTCCTGCTAGACGCGACGGCTATGGTGTGGCCATTCTGATAAAGTGCGGGGAAGCGATAGACCAAAGACGCGTTCCCAATTCGTCAGCAACCACTCCAAGGATCCCCAACCACTCCAAGTATC
>JAJMSK010000104.1:0-18983 GCA_030578555.1 Diutina neorugosa
GGTAAGCGGTGTCCACCGACTTTGCTTTGGTGGTGGTGTTTTGCTTTCTTCGGTCTCTTGTTTAGACGTAGCGTCGTCAACTTGAGGAGCGTCAGAGTCGATCTTGGTATCGCACAAGATAGGCGCCGTCACAAAAACCAGGAGAACGGAGGCCATGGGCCAAGAAGCTGAACGGAAGAAGATAACCATGAAAACAATTACCAAGAGTGCTTCATATTTCAGCACACCCGGTATATGGAATCGATGTCGTCGCCCTTCCAGCATAGTGTTTGTGGTGCGAAAGGAAGAGCGAGAAGGGGGTTGTTTATACCCAGGGCGGACGCGTGAACGCCACCAAGTTTCGTACTCGGCTATAATTTCCTCGCCTTCGGTGTCTCGACTTCGATCGGAATTCGAGTAAAATACCAGGACCGTATAGCTTTGCTACGTTGGATGGTTAGCAGGTTGGGGTTCCAGGATGGTTTTGTGTGCTGACTATATCGTATTTCCCCCACAGAGATCGACGATCTAGGCAGCTCGATGCTACTTGACGCCTTGCCACTGTTGTCGACGGAGAGCCAAAAGAAACTACGTGGAGCCAATTTGCGGGTACCGTCTTACATCGCACGCCACACCTCCAAAAATAAACACGGTCCCATCCTTTTGCAAAATGTGGCAAGCACCAGAGTGATACAAGTGATACACGAATACGTTGTGGACTTATGGTTAAAAAGTGACGACACCTCAGCCGTTCTTCCCTACGTAAGGATGTGGCTAGGTGTGTCGGACATTGCGCGTGGAGCTCGGACCTCCAAGTTGGCGAAGAAAAATAAACTCGTCAACTTGGCGCGGACGATTATGCAACAAATGCACCACCATCGACGTTTTCGGCTTTTGTGTAAAGACTCTTACAACGAGGCTTTGGTCTTCATTGTTCCCCTCACCTTGTTGTGTTCAAAGAGCGTGGTCATGCCACTCCCTCTGGGCACAGCCTCCCTCACCCATACTCGTTGACGAACAACGCCAATGGAGTCTCGATCACTGGATCACGACCCACCAAACCATCGTCCACAGTCCATATGATGGATTGACTGGAGACAACCTCATTCTAGAGTCGCGCCGAACACGATGGTCACGTGGAGGTGGCTACCGGTACCTACATAGTTACCGGATGAGCTTCCTCCCCCTTCCATGATATTCCAATGACGTCACCGAGGTGATTTCATTAAGTCACTACGACTTTGACAAGACGACGACTTAGTGGGACCTAACGAAGATATACGCCTACCGGTTGAAGGACGACAAAGAGCGACAAACCAAGGTTTATTCAACTACATCAAAAACCATTCATCAATAATGTCAACTGTTTACCATTTGTAGTTGTCACGCCACTTCTACTTCCCTTCTCCGTATTCATGTCACCAGGATGTTTTGGGTCGCGACCGCTCAGAGACATCGACTCTATGACCTTCTGAGTGGGTTGTGCTTCTAACAAGTCATCATTCAACGAGCGAAGACAGCCTCTGTGGGTGGCATTTCAAGCAATTTTGTGCTCACCATAATGTCATACCCTTTGAAAACACTCAGTCCTTCTCCACTGTCCGTTGATCGCCTCGTTTCGTCGTTCAAGTTATCTCGATATCAGCGTGGTATATGACTATACTGACCAAACCCAATTTACCAGGTCATTGGGTAGAGACTCTGGGAGAACCGTTTAGAGGAATTGAAGAGTTTGTTAATCTAACGATATCGACTCGCGAGCATTTGGAACCGTTAGACCAGGTGGCAACGATATCCTGCCATAAAAAGCTTTGTTTTGACTAAGAGTATGCATGGGAAGAACCCCCATGAACCCCAATGGCCCAATTCTGGTTAGCTCGCCACACAATCAGCAGCTTGATGAGACCTACTTGTTTGGCTAAGGAACGAAGACAATGCCCACGGAAAAGGCTTGTCAGATTGTCCCAAACTATATACAGAAACCGATATCATTGTCTGAATTGTCACCGTATAAAAAATCTGATCTCATTGTATGAAATGTCAGGGATTGCATTCTATGTACTTCAAACACCTCAAGGCTTTCATTTACCATCGAACAAAGGGAACCATACTCCAGAAGCCATCATCAATATCAACCACCTCCTGTTTACCGTCGATTTTGCCTTGCTTCGACGCCTTTCTTGAAGGGATCAACGCTCCAGGATAATATATAGTGAAATCCAACACGATAAACTCTTGTACTATCAATCGGTTCGAGTTGATGTAAACCCCATCAAGTCACTTTCATCTTTGACTGATTTTTGCAGTCAAAAATCGTTCCACAAAACATCACACATCAAAGACTTCTCCTGCCCCATTATCGATAGACGTCAGTGAAGTTACCGTAAAAGACATGGTCAAGTAGTGCTGAGTTGCGTCCTCAATTGACAAGGAATAGGGTGACAACGTTCACTTGATCCTTTAACAGGTAGTGTCCTCCTTTCGTTCTTTGCCTTGCAATTATTGGATTATCGCAATTTTTGAAGAAATGAGATAAAAACAACTTTTTGAAAACGGAGCACTTAATTTCCCTTAAAGTCGAAAAAGTCATACAAGTTCATTGAAGTTCAAACTACACATTGACTATATCAAAGGTTTTGGTCGATGAATCTATTTATATTTCGCTGGTATCGTATAATCATCACGGTAGTACTTCGTGGTTGAAGCAGAAGATGTAGTCTAAATTTGTCGACTGTGATTACGCCTCATGGCGAAGAGTAAAGCGGATCACAAGCTGAATCGCTGCCTGGATGGCGTAGAGGCCACTGATCACCAAAAACGTGAACCCAGGAGCATTCCACTGAGCAAGCGAGTACTTGTACACCGTCAAAAACGTGAATGGCCCCAACAACGTCAGCAACATTTTGAGGATCGACATGGCACCAAACACTACTCCCACCTTCAGCTCGGGGTAGAACTTGATGATGGCCAGGTTCATCGTCGGCAGCGCCAACGTGCCCAACGCAGCAATCACCAACACTCCGTAGAACTCCATCGTGGTTTTAGCGTGGTAAAGCCACAGGAGACACACGGCATCGACACAAAGACCAACAAACGCAATCAAAAAGTCATTGGTATCATAGCGAGTCTTGTTAGGTCTAATTCCTAACGAGGGGAAAAGCTTCCGGTTGATAAGTGGCAGCAACACCAAAAGGACCACCGCTCGCGAGCTACACAACGCCGCAAGCAATCGGCCAATGTCAAGTGTCGACCACTGGAACTGATAGATACCATAGAGCATAAACACTTCACCGCTAGACACGGCGGTACACGTCAACATCACTTCACACACCACGAGCAATATCACCACCAACCGGTCCTGTTTGAGCGTCAGCGCTGGTCGGTACTGCTCTGGGATCCAAAGGATGCGAAGGGGGCTAAGGAAGTTAAGATGACGGAAGAGCCATTGCCGCCACAGCTCAAACTCCACGGCAAGCTCGTCCCCACCACCAAACGATTCTTGCAGAATCTCCAGCGGGGCACTGCTGGTCAGTCCGTAACTGACGGTGGACCGTGACCGTTTGAGGTTGGCTTTGGATCTCAGTTCAGGCAACCACATCACCACGTAGATCACGGTAATATAAAACACAATAAGCTCGAACTTAAGCGGAGCAAATTGGTGCAGTGAAATGAGCCGTTCGAGCATGCTGCTTCCCGTGTCAAACGATCGCTCAACCGAGTGGTTATCGGCCAACCTGAGCACCAAGTTACCGCACACGGGCCCGATACTAAGCCCGATGAACATCAGGGCAATCAGAAACCCAAGCGAGTAGATACGACTAGCAGGATCAACCACGTCCAGAATGTAGCAATTGACCACCGTCATTAGCCCCAACATCCCTCCTCCTGATTGCGTCACCAATTCCAGCAACACCACGAGGGGGATATTAAGCGTGGGGAACAGATACAACACAATGAACTTAAGGGTACGACCAATGGCAAACATCACAAGCGTAAAGATAAGGAATCGACGCCGTCCGTACATGTCCAGCATCGCTCCGATCTTCAGCACTGCCAACGTCCCTGCTACCCCCATACACACCAGGTAGGCAAGCATCAAGTTCAGCACGAGGATCTGGGCCTGTTTGGGGTCACATTGAGGTTCCTTTGCCGTCGACAACGGTGATGGTGGCAGCAATGCCAATCCGTAGCAGGCAAGCTTATAGGTGATCATCTGACGAGCCAGCTCTCCCAGCGACAGTCCTAGCGCCACCATGAACACGGCTAGACACACCAACACCACCAGGGGACGCCGCAGCCAGTGCACTTGTTTGTGGTCGGCTCGCTGCTGCTCCATGAGGAGCTGGTCCTCGGCCTCGACCTCGGCAAATTCCGTATCCATCACCAGCGATCCCAGCGTTTGTGTAGTGGTCAACGGCGAGGGGTTGTGGAGTTTAAATGCACACGGCTAGGTTGCTCCGCAGTCGTGCCGCACGTACCAAGGCTCGGTGCCAAATTAGGCGATACCCCGAAATTGTTTGCCACTCGCCCTCCAGCAGTAGGGGGTAAGGCGTAGATAAGATAGATAAGACCCAACGCTATTTGCGAGTCAGGAGGGATTAGCTCTGTGGAGTGTAGTTGGGTGCCTTGGAGTAGTGTCTCTTGGTAAAGCTGTTGCGAATGAGTCGATAGGGTAATTGTTGAGGAATGACTCTCCAATTGCCGTTAGTCAGAAGGAGATCGACAACCTGTGGCTAGATGATATCGGAGGTTAGTAAAAGGGGGTGTAAAACCAGGGAAGGTGGTCAAGAGGGGGAGTTCGAGGGATGAATGGACACAAACAACCAATGCGCCACAAACTGCTGGAAAGAAAGCTTAAAACCTTAACGGTTAAGGGGAGAAACCGTGGTGGCGTCGTATGTTGAAAAATGTGGCTCCTAAGCACCAAACAATGGACTTTCTAAGAAATAGAAGATACGGTAAGTAAAGTGTCCCTTATCGTGTATTTGTCAGTATTTGTCAGCGAACATATTTACGACGGTTTTTCGCGAGTTACGCGGCGCTACGATGTGAGCCGCGCTACCCTATGGGCCGCGCTACCATATGAAGTCTCACCAAAGCCCTTGGTCCCCGGCGCTACCATCTCACGCACCACCACTCATTACCCGCCACTGACTACCATCCTACCTCCTCACTCGGCTCCACCATGCTGAGGACCATTACTGCTCCCTACCGTGTCCTCCATCGTTATATCCATAAACGCAGTGATCCTCGGTTTCTCGCCGAAGCTCTCAACTTACTTCTGCGCCCAGCTGAGGGGGGAGAAATCCATACCAATCTGCCACCGTCGTCGTCCCCGACATCGACTCCCGATGCTCCCAAATACACTCATTACCTTAATAACTTAGTGGTATCGCTTCTGGCACCAGCAGCTGATGCTCTGCTTCTTGCCATGTCGCCGCAAGCCCAGCTGGACTACGTTCGCCGCATCAATGACCCTACGAGACTCCACCAACTTATAAACCTATTTGCCAGTCACCGAGCGCTTACTCCACAACTATTGACTGACCTTGTCCTTAATCGGCACTTTGAATCGCCGGAAAAGGCACCGTTGGTGATGAATACTCGCAAGTACCTTGGTGACCAGTGGACTCCATTACAACACACTCAATTCGACATTGTCCTCCTCAAAAAATGGGATGATGTCGACCGACCCCTTTACATCATCAAGAACTTGAAGCAGAACTTTTCCGCTTACCTTGATCTCATCCATCATCGACAATTATCACCCTTCTTCGAACGGATCGTGTGGAAGTATACTTTCGAGTATATCCGTCATGAAGATGAGCTTGAGTATGTGGAGCGAGGGGTGAAGCTGGCTCGGCTGGCGTGGCTTATTCTCGAGGTGCTGGCACCGGCAAAGATGGCACCGGTGGCGATGGCGATGTTACAACGATTTCCCGACCTCAGTCCCCTCGAACAACTATTTCTCCGCACCACGTCGTTGGTGCCCCTGCAAGCCATGAAGCGACTCAGCATCAAGCACCGTCCGTGGCACCATCCGGTACTGAAGGCTCGTCAAGTGACGTTAGTGCAAGCGATGGAGACGCGAGTGGTACAAGAACTACTCCATGATATTTCCGATGGCGACGGAAATATGGACGACCGCCACCGGAGATTGGTAGAGCTCGTTAGCGACCTTAAACGCTGGCGAGACGACATCAATCCCGTGTGTGATGGGGTACCGCTGGAGGTGCACGTAAGGCTCTCGACATGATGCCTCCCTCCCTCCCTCTCCCAAAGATGAAATTCGCATGTGATTACCGGAGATGTAAAGCTACTTTCCCCACCCCCCCTCCCCCCTTTTTTCCCATTTCTAATGCATAACGACCTCTTCCTTACCTAGACGAAGCGGTCGCCTTCTGCCGCCTATTGTTTATTAATTGCCAGCGCCGAATCGAGCATCTCGCAATTATCCTCGCAAAAACCCGCAATTACGCCAGGTGCCGACGCACGATGACGCCACATGGAAAACCATCGGCGATTTGATCCCACGAGGCAACCTTTCCACACGGAGATAATATTTCCCCCCAGGGGAGACCACTAGGGAATCCGGATGAAAGAAAGCAATGCTGGTAACTATATGCGTATCTGTAGCCTGTTTTGCGTCTCGGGTTTATCGATATATACCACAATAAGGACCGATGATTTTGTGTGGCGCCTACCGAAGGGACCCTTGCGTTTACACAGTAAATCGAAGAAACTAACCACCAGATTGACGTTATCAGAGGTTTGATGATAAACTATGATAATGTGCACTCCGGTTGCTCATTCCGTCGATCCCACTAATATTCCGTGGATTTATTAATTCGTGTTTCCGCTTCGGTTACGTCGAGCGGCAGGAATCTATGGGGCACCCACCAGCAGACCAATTTCATCGGTGGCTCGCCGGTGCATTGAGCATTCTGCATGGAAGAGCGTGGCGATAACACGGGTGTTTCACCGAGTTACATGCTGTCGGTAAACGCTACCTCTACTAACCGGGGCCGAAGTATTCGTCAGTGGTCGTCGCTGCATCTATAATCAGCAAAACGTAATTAAACATGGTTGCCCCGATGATTTTGTGGCGTGCAGGACCACGGGGCTAAACAATGGAGTCGGCTTAAGTCGTTTAATGGGTTTTGAGGTCGGGGCGGTCCTATCGAAGCAAGTCTAGGCTGGGGGCTACATGAGCGAAAGATTGTTGGTGTAAGGCGTCACCTAAGAGGTATTTGGCGTACGGCAGGCGACGAGGGACGAGAGATTCGGGAAAACCGCTTCCTCGGTTCGATGACAAGACGACCACCATTTCATGTTGTTGTATGATTAGATGGATAAATTATGTAGACCGGAATACGGGTCTAGAACTTATGCAAAACAGGTTAGAACTCCACCTCACTCCGGTGACGACAAGATTAGAACTCCACTTCGACGCCGGCACCGTCGTTATTGTCGACGATCAATTTGGCCACACTGAGATCCATAATCGCAAGCCCCACGAGCTTTTGCACCACTACGGGAGCTTGACGAAGCTTGGCGACGGTGGTATCGTCGAGGCCAGCGAGTTCGACGAGATCATCGGCAGTAACCCCTCCTTGGATCAATTCCCCAGCTTCATGCAAACAGTGGTCCTTGGCGTCGACAATGATGGGCACCTGGGCCAGTTTCACTTGGTCGACCACCGCCAAGTCAAGTTCGATCATGTGAGGCTTGTAGGAGCCGATCAACAGGATGAATACTGGTTCCAGAAGTGCCAGCGCTAAGATCACCGGCTCCGTCGACGGACAGCAGCCAAACACGAGTCTTGCCAGCAATTTCGTCAGCTTGGCTTCCTCAAACGAACCCGTGGTCCACTCCACGGTCCGTACTTGCGATTTGAGCGATGCCACCAACTTATCGGCATTACCAAGACTGCGGTTAAACACCAGCACCTTGGTGATGGTGGGATACAACAAAAGCGCAAGCTTAATGTGCCATTCGGCTTGTCGACCCACACCAAACACGGCTATTTCCTTCACTGGTTCCAGGATGGGGACCACGGCAGTAACTCCAATCATCAGGGCCAATGCCGTCCGGAAAGCCGTCAAAGTGGCTCCATTAAGCAAGGCTCGAGCCTCACCAGTGATCTCGTCAAGCACAAGCACACACCCAGCAAACCCTAACCCCTTCTTGTTGTTTCCAGCTCCCCCACTGATGATCTTAATCCCCACTTCTTCGGGCAGAATACACGGCATGTACAAGTGAGTAGAGTCACTCAGAGGGTTGTTGGACTCCTGGACAGTACGAGCAGGGACAATGGCATCAGGGTTCTGTCCGTACACTTCGAGCAGGTGACGGAGATGAGGGATGAATTGGGAGATGAGCAGCAGTTGCGAGAGGTGGGAGTCGAGGTACGACGCCACGTCCTGATCGGAAAGAATCACCACCATGTTAATGAGTTGTGGAGGGAGAAGCGTCGATTAATGGTGGGGGTGGATTGTGGAGAACGATGGATGCGCGAGAGATGGATGGTGCGCGCTTGCGGGTATCGTTAGCGATGGTCATCGACGAAATAGGTAGCGATAAGCGAAACAACCCCAGATGAAGCCCCGATCATCTACCGGCATCAGTTGGACCATAACAAAACAAAAAATTTACCGCTGCAGACGTCGATCGATTGATCGCTCAGCATATTGTGGCTCCGTACCTGCTGGTAGCATAAGACGAAAACAATGAGTAAATGACAACCATGAGTAGATGAAGTAGAATGGTAGGGCACGGCTAGATGAGGACGGGCTCGTCGGGAAGCATGAGGTAGCGAGCTTGGACCTCACGAAGGTCTTTCTTTTCGAGAGGACGTCCCAGCATGAAGTGAGAGAACATTGTCGACAATTGCCATCGTTTGAATAATTGAGGAAAGTGTTGGAAGATTTCTTTCCATCCGAGCGACTTGTTGCTAAGCTGGACAATCAGGGTGACCCCTTGACATCCCAACATGGTGAAGGTGACTCCTCCTTGGAGTCGATTGGAGTTTTTGATCTTTAAAAGACACGGGAACCACGGCATAAACCCCACCACGGTCTGAATATCTTCGAGGAGGTTAATGGCAATGAGAACGAGACCGTAGCAGATGAAAAAAAGCCAATAGAACGCCAGCACTGTAGGAAGAAGCAACGCCAACACCATCGATAGTAATGTCCCCATCAAGAGCTGGTCGGTTTCGTAGTTTTCGTGGTCAATGCGATGACGAAGGGTATTATACTTTTTCCCCTGATATAGCTGGAAGAGCAGCAGCACCACCTTCAAGTGTTTATGGTATATTTTGGTAGCAACGTTAGCAAACACTCTGATATGGAGAGTAAGGGCTTTGACGACGTCAATCACCACGGCAAGCGTAAACGTCACTCCCAAATTGCACACGATGGTCATCACTGGCAGGTGGATCATCGCGTGCACCACCAGTGCTGGTTCGGGGAGTAACGCAGCAAGGGTGCCTCGCCACCACGTCACTGTCCACTGGTACATGCCTTCCATAAACCTCCCCAACTGGTCATTAAGTTTGAACCCCGCTGGATGGTGGAGAGCGACCCAGGTGATGTAATCACTGAAATCGCCAAACAAGAGGGTTTCGACCCGCGACACCCCCCAGGCGATGTCGTCGGCACTGAGACTGCGTATCCAGGCTAATACGGTACGACCAATGACGATATCGTTGACGATACACCAGAGGGTGTTGTAGAAGTTGATATAGTTGGAGTTGGCGACGTTGACGTTAGAATTGAACACGGGGAGCTTTTCTCGAAGCTCATCGATGTCGAGCCATCCTTTATACGAGCCAAAGTGGACTGGAAGGTTCACAAGTTGCCAGAGTCGGAGCTGAGCTTGTCGAAGGGTAGCTGAGTATGTCAGGCCACGACTGACCACCGTCAACGCAGCGATTCCACCGATTTGAAGATGACGAAGGCACCGTCTGATGGTATTAGTGGGAATAGCACTAGCTGGAGGTGGTTGGGGAGGTTCTGGTTCCGGCAGAAGTCGCTGACACCATTGATGGAGTAGTTTGCGAGTGGCTAGGGTCAGATTGACAGCTTCCAACACTTCCTCATTGGCTAAACTCGTGGCCAGAGTCCCTGGAGATGTCCATTGACACAACTGGGCGGCGTAATCACGAGGAGATTGAGCTGTGCCCACCAGTTGGAGTAGGATCGGCAGAATGGCAAAGTACTCGAAATTGCGATAGTTGGGAGGGTTAAACACCACAACAAAACACAGAGCTTTTCCTGGAAGGTACGGAAATCGGTTTAAAAAGTCATTTTTGAACCGAAGAGGACCGGTATCCAAATTGATCAGTCCTACCACTTGGAGTGGAGGCGGGAGTTTGGACGGTAGCGTGTCCCAGAGATCACAGATGACGTAGCAGTCATCAATGACCAGTCCCACAAGGTATCCTCGGGCCTTGTCGACAAGGTCTCGAGGGAAGTACACTTGCATCGGGTAGTGGTCTATAGTGAGGTGACGATGACATTTGGAGACTGCGACCGATGGTGTATCGCGCGTTCGAATCCCACTAGTGGAAATTTTAAAAAACTATAAATGGACTGTAGTCCTCAAAGGGATAAATGTGTTGACGGTGTAATATTTACCACAGATGTCCCCCAAATGTCACCGGTCTCGAACCACTTTGAGCCTGATTGGTAGCGCGTGGCATTAGTGTCAGTGTCGGATTTCCCCTGACGGAACGGCACTGGCAATCGTCAATCCCGATTGGGGAAGGGTGTGGGTGCCGCTGCACCCTCGATATTTACCCGACTTTGCGTAAGCGTCGTGTAATGTGGCGCACGGTGGTCCCCTACGGCTTTTTTTAGATTTTTTTGGTTTTTTTAGTTTTTTTTGTTGGTTTCGGTAGACGATTGCTAGCGATGACTAGAGGGTACTAAATGCCGCTTATTGTCAGTAGACAACGACCCGGGACGGGTAAGCGACGCCGTGAGGGGTGTCAACGCGACCGTCTGCCTTGTTCTTACCGCATTGGGTAATGGGGAGGGGGATGTAGAAGGAGAGCACGTCGGCTAAAGCGCAAGCTCTTTGAACCCTGGACGAGTCCGGGGAGTTATGGACCATCATCCCGGTTGTCCGGGATAGGGTGGTCGACGAGATTTCTCGGCATTTTTACCCTGACGACAAAATTACGAAAATGGGTATCGATGTCGTCCAAACTCTACCAAATGACACCAAAAGCCCTTTAAAAGCCTCCCCAAAGTGCCAGGGGGTCCGTAGAAGCTCCTCCAACACCTGTTTAGTGGTCGTCTGGCAATAAGTGCCGTGGTGGGGCGGGATCCGGCGAGATCCATCTGGCTACATCGAAAACGCATCCTGCGGTGACACCGACCGAAAGACACCGTCCGACATATGTCTCCTTTGCCGAAGCGAAGACTACAATCGATCTATCGTTCGGTGGACGAGGATACGAGCCGAGAGGAGGGTAAGCGATAGAGTTTGCGTTTTGCAGCAAGTATCACACGGACAGTATCGGTACCAGCGTCAAAGGTGAGCAAACCCACCTTGCTAACCATCTTGGCACCGGTTAGTGGGAAAATAGTTTCCACGGGGTAACTTCGCTGGTAAATTAGGGTTTAAGGGGGCTTAGACAGTCTGGGGCTTAGAAGCCGTCTGGGGCTTAACCAGAGCCGTTGATAAGCTAGACCGAGGTCAAAGCCGATGCCTACAGTAATGAGACGACGCCTACTAAAGAGGATAATATGTGGTAGTAGTATTGCAACGCTTAGTTGTTAGTTGACTGTAGAGTGTGCTGGATGTGTCTAGATGACCCACGTGAAGCACGTGAATGCGCACGTGAACGGTCATGTGCGGCTTGTTATCGCCTGGCTTATATGCCGGACGGCGCGCCCTCCATGAGGCTAGCCCCAATCACTCCAAACCTCTCCACTAACTAAAGGTCTACACCTCTAATCTCACTGGGAAACCCCACAATTAGAGGCTTAAACGGGACCATTGGGATCTTTTGCAACGTGGGAATAGCATGACCGAATCGGAGCCGTTATTGGGCGACGTCAACGCCTACAATCGTCGGTCGAAACCGAAATTTGCGTGGTACAAATGGGCGTGGGTGGTGCCTCTGTTGGTAGCGTTGATTCTAGCATCCATGCTTGTGATCCAGGACCGTAATCCGACTCACCAAATTCCTGTGGTGGACGTTAATGGGAAAAAGAATGTCATCATGATGGTGACTGATGGGATGGGTCCAGCACTGGTGGCGTTAGCTAGAGCGTTCCGTCAGCACCGGGACCAGTTATCGTTTAACGATACCTTAACGATTGATCACTACCTTGTGGGGCTGCTGCGGACGAGACTGCTGCTGCTGTTGATCACTGATCTGGCAGCTGGGGCGACGGCGTTTTCGTGTGCCCTTAAGCTGTACAATGGAGCCATCGGAGTACTGGCGGATTCCCAACCGTGTGGGACCGTATTGGAAGCGCTTAAGCTTCAAGGGTACTTGACAGGGTTGGTGGTGACCACTCGAGTCACCGATGCCACTCCGGGGGCGTTTCTGGCTCACGTCGATTTCCGGTGGCAAGAAGACCAGATTGCTGAACAGCAATTGTACCAACCGGGGCTTGGACGTATGGTGGACTTGGTTATTGGTGGTGGACGGTGTTTCTACTCTCCCAAGTCGAAAGGTGGGTGTCGTGCTGATGACCGTGATTTGATTAAGGAAGCGCAAAAGCACGGGTGGACGTACTTTGATGACGTTAAGGGGTTTAACGCCATTGCTGCGAATGAGCTGATTCCTCTCCCGTTACTTGGGCTCGTGGCTGAAGGGGATATCCCCTTTGACATCGACCGTGACCCTAAGCTGCACCCACTGTTGAAGCAACAAGTCCAAGTGGCCCTTCGAGCGCTTAGTGAAGCCACTAAGGATTCCGACAAGGGGTTTTTCCTCTTGATTGAAGGACTGCGTATCGACCATGCTGGCCACCAAAACGACCCCGCGGCTCAAGTCAGAGAAGTGTTGGCTTATGACGACGCGTTTGCCGAAGTGATTGACTTCATCAACAATCTGGACACGGAGACGATCATGGTGCTGACGCTGGATCACGAAACCGGGGGGTTGGTGACGGCTCGCCAAGTGACGGCGGCGTACCCCAACTACGCCTGGTACCCCCAAGTGCTTGTTGATGTGCAAAAGCTGGGGGAGTACGTCGCTCAAGTGTTGCTGGAGGCGTTAGGGTCAAAGTCGGGCCAATTAGATGCCGAGGCTGTCGATACGGTGCGCCGCCACATTAAACACCATTTGGGGATCCACGACTTGACCAAGGCGGAAGTGAAACAGATCGAGCTGTCGCTCAACCTGGGGGAGTTGGTCTACGTGTTGAATAACATTGTCAGTGTCCGGCTGGAGACGGGGTGGACCACGCACGGACACCTGGCCGTCGATGTCAATATCTACGCCCACACCAACCTGGAAGCGATGAAACTGGCGATGGCTGCCATTCGAGGCAACCACGAAAACACCGATATCGGAGCGTTCTTACTGGCGGTGACGGGGTCGGATTTAGACGAGGTCACGGCCAAAGTCAAGCACGCCGACCACAAGCCGCGCCGGCGCCGAGGTCAAGTCGTCGACGCCTTTCACCACTTGGAAGGCGGCGACATGTAGACAGAGCATTTATTCACACGTGCAAACCCACACATTTCATTCGAGGATATTGTTGTAGTACTGGCGTCATTGTTCTGTCGTCGAATGAGCCCTAGTCGGGGTTGCCCTATTCCATCCCGGAGTAAGCGCTGGGGTTACGAAGTTGCCACAAAACGGCGCCTCCGGGGACCCTGTTGACACGTTTTTCACGTGGATCGTAAACCTGGACGTGATCGAGAGCCTTAGTTTCACCTCGTCGGCTTTATTCACTCATTGTCTGTGATGACGATTGTCAGCAGAGACAAAGCCCGGAGCCTACGTCGAGCAGCACCGCAAATGCCGGGGTCTAGCCCGATGAAATTTCACCGTATTACCGTCTAGATTAATTATACCTAGTTAGAAGCTATTACTTACATTGTCGTAACGACAACAAGAGTATATTTGAATAACGAACAAGAGTATATTTGAATAACGAACAAGGTATTTTTGTTGTGGCTTGATTTGCGGTGGCTAGCGTTCCACAGTGGTATGGCGAATGACACTAGTACATGCATGGCTAATCGGCCCGGGCCAGGAAAGCGGAAGACAATACCTGGGGGAGGGCTAGACGAGGCTCCGACGAACTGCAGTCGTCGGTTGGGCGAGGGGCCCGCATGGTTTACGGGCGACGTCGAAGGGGTCCCTTGATGAGGGATAATGATGATAATAATCACAAGGGTCGTCCCTCGTGGCTTGACTCGGAATTAATTGAGGTTAATGTGTTTCTACCATGTCTATTTGCGTTATTGCACGAGACACGCAATTTAATACACCACACTGTATCGTTCAGTGTATCGTGTATCGTTCAGTGTATCGTGTTTCGTTCAGTGTAACGTGTATCATGTTTAGCTTATGTTTTACTCGTAGTGCTTCATCTCATCATTGGTGGGGGGGACCAGTTAAGTTTTTACGGGCGTTGTTAAGATTTTATGGGCGTTGTTAAGATTCTACGGGCGTGGTTAAGATTTGGGCGGACGTTGGCAAGGGTGCCGTTACTTCTAAGCATATTGGCATCAGGGGCGACGCGACGAGGATGAGGTCGTAAAATTTACGACCGAGACAGAAGATCTAATCCGGGTGGGACTTTGTCAGGTGCCAGTGTGTCCGAATCGAGAGCCCCGGTTACTGGATTCGGAGACGGTAGCGACGCACCGAAATCCGCTACCGGCGACTTTTCCCTTATTGACGAAACGAGGAAAAACTAATAGAGAGGGATTATAATCACCAAACGCCATCTTTACGCCATTTTTCTTTTTTTGGTTCGAACCGAGGATGATGAGGCTGGAGGGACGATTCAAAGCCTCGCTTGGAGTATATTGTCGTTGTCGGCGGTGGTGTCCCCCTCTTTCTCCCCCAAGGGCTCCCCAAAAACCGTCCTGATTGCGGAGGTGGAAACGTGTACTGGCCGCAGGGTCATTATTATTTTTCTCGGTCGACCATGTAAATAGGTGCAGTGGAGGAGATAAGTCGCAAGCAATCACGGAGGTAACCACCGAACAACTCGGAAGCATCCCGATGCAACCCAATCAAGCTCCTGTCAACATCATAGATACTCTGGTTATCAAGTTAACGTCGAGTTACGTGTAGTTTCCTCCACTTAGGCGTTGGCTGTCGACTTCCGCCTCGGGAGAGGGAAGAATAAAAATTCGCTGAAGAGAGGGGCGGACATAATTAGCGGCGGTGCAGTGCTCAAGCGGCGGAAAATAATCGTCGAGTGATTATTATTTGGGTGGTGGGAAAAGGCAGCGGCGGGTGGTTTGTACATGGGATTATTTTATTCGTCCCACCGGTTCGTGTAATTAACATGGAACCAGGGCATTGGCATATAAAACAACCTCGTCCTGCTACCACTGGGATCGCTGTTCCTCCAACGCCGTCGTCCCTCTTCACCATCCAGTCGTCGTTTCCGGTGCAACGTCTCTCCGTTCCCTTTCGACTTCGTTGACTTCCATCGTTGACTATCATCGTTCCAGTTGAGCCCCCAGCTTAAAAGCGTTCCCGTTCCTTTGATCCCAACCCTCTGCCCTTAGCCAAGGCCCCATGGAGCTTCTCAATTACCAACAACCCCCGGTGTACCTTCAGGACGTCGAGGCGATGAGAAAGATGTACGACCACGACGAGCCGTACTATCAGCAACAAGCGCAGCACCAAGTGCAACAGCAAGTGGTGCACCACTACCACCAGCCTCCTGTTGGCCATGCCATTGCGGTACCGGTGGGTCCTCAGGCGCCTCAGTGGCAGCCTCATGGCTACCCTAGTTACGATGCTGCCGCTGCTGCTGCCGCGGCTGCTTCCGGCACTACTGCTGCCGCCGGAAGTGCCGCCGGAAATCCTGGCGCGACCACTGCCGGCACCACCACCGCCACCAACGACGCCGACTACTCCGCCTACCAGGACTCGTACGCGTTCCACGCCCCGCCCCATCCACAATCGCTGCAGCCACTGCCAGGATACGCTCACCTGGCGGCACCGCTGACGCTGCTGAGTGTGCTGGGCGGGTCCCAGCCTCCGGGAGTCGCGCCGGGAGTCGCGCCGGGAGCGGCGCCGGCAGGCCAGTCGCAGTTCGATATCGGCCAGTACCCCGATATGACGACGTTGGTCAACCTGAACCACAACATCGTCGTCCCCCTCGTCGAACTGACGTTTGTCGACCACAAGGTGTGTCTGGTGTGTGGGAAACGCATCACTCGAGATATGAGTCGCCACATGCGGACCCACCAAGCCGAACTGAGATTCACGTGTAAATTCCCCAAGAACCAGTGTCGCCACAAGCTGGGCAAGTTCAACCGTCCCTACGACTTCAAAAAACACTTGCTCAACCGCCACTTCAAGTTCGATAACTTACAGATCAAGAGATTACACAACTTGAGCGATAAGTTGAACCACTGGGGCACCTGTCCCTGTGGCGAACGGTATACTGGCAAGGAGTGGTTGAACAAGCATATTTTGACCGACGACGTGACGAAGAAGTGCCGCTTCATAGAGTGAGGTGGAATGCATAATGACGATTGGTTTTAAAATAGTATTAATTGACGATAGATAAAAAGGAGTAAAAAAGACCTTGAAAAGGCGTAGAAAACGATTAATTAGACTTCGAATGGAGTTATCGTAAAGATCATGCCCGTAAGCAACATTCTTCGCTGCGTGGTTCGCCGACAGATACCTGCTTTAGCGACGCCTGGCATTGTCCCTGATGTCACTGACAGTGGTAGTTGAGGGCTGGCGTTAGGGCACGGTGGTGCGATTTAGCTTACTAAGAAAACCTAAACGAACCTTGTCTTGGTCTGGAGATGTTCTTTAGCAAATGGCTAGTGGGAGCAAGGCGGATGGGGGCCGAGTGGCAGCGTGGTATGTGGTGTGGCTTCCTCTGCACCTGAGCCCCTGACGATGACAGTAGCCGCATGGAAATACGAGAATAATACGTGAGTGACAAAGGAGCGTTTAGCTACTGACATTGGTGGTGGTATTCGTTTGAAGAGATATTAACCGTAAGTGCTGAGTGTAGCTGGTCTGTGTAATAAATTGCGGGGTGGAAAATTAAGGCGTGTGTGGCCCAATTTCTCAAAAACGTCGTGTACCTACCAATATTACCACGAACTTCAATTATCGTATCTCCGTGTCGTTCTACATGATTCTAACTGAAATCGCATGACCAGTAAAAAAAACCACAATATCGGGCCATTTCCGGAGCAAATGGCTTCTTCCCCGATCCCGAAACCGGCCCTTTTGAATTAAAGAAAAAAAAAATGAATTACCACACTTACCTACACTTAGCCACATAATTTCATCTACTAATCTACCCCTCATTATTTTAACCTCACATTTTCGATAATATACTACTTTATTACTTTTTGGTTACGGACGACGCCGAAACCCATGATGACGTCATCAAGCACTGATTCGGGACCATATACACTCACTCCTATCCTAACAATTCATCCCCATTGTTTTCTTCTTTTTCTCCTCTCGTCTCTGTCTCTCTCCACTCTGTCTCTCTCCTCCACTATGATTCGGAGTTAATTTCTTCCCCCACCCCAAAAACCAGTTGTGAAAAAAAAAATGTCACGTGCCGCACTTATGTGCAGGTCGCGACCTCGTCAAATTATCCTCCATTCTACACACCTCTCACCGAGCCACCAGAGACCCCTCCGCCTCTCCCCCCTCCTCCGCCACGCCATGGACGCCTCTGAATTCGACTTTGCCTGGCTTGATGACCACGGCGCCGATGACGCCTTACTTGATCCCCAGGCGCTTTTCGCCGAGTCGTTCTCCCTGGGGGCGAGCGCCCCCGGCGCTCCGTTGGCGCCGCTGCCCCACACGTCGCTGGTGGTCCTGGCGTCCGATTCCCACTACGGCGCCGCTCCCGACTACGATAATCACTCCCATAACCATACGGCGTCGCCGTACCATACTCCGGTGCTGGGCCACGTCCCGAGGATGCTGCTGCTGCTGTATCTGGTGTCGCCGGCGATACCACCGGCGGCGCCGCCAGCGATGAACATGGCGCTGGCGCCAGCGCCGGGTGCCGCGCTGACGGCGCCGGCGCCGATGGGGGCGCCGCCTCCCCACCATATCAACGATCACCTCCTATCAGCGCATATCCCCGACGGCCCTCTGCGACCACAACCACACCATCAACAACATCAGCAACATCCGGTCTCGGGTCCGATGCATGGGGCGCCTGTTCACCATCACCATATGGGAGTAGCGCTGCAACCAGCGCCGCCATCGGCGCCGCCACCACCGCCGTCACAACATCATTTAGGGGGTGGAGGAGTGGCGCCGGTTAATACCGACCTTGCGGCGGCTTCGCTGGCGCTGCGCCCGGCGCCGGCGCCGGCGGCGCCGGCCAAGCGCCGACCCAACTTTCATATCGACCTTCCGGCGCAAGCCCACTCCCATTCCCATCTCCCGGGACCTCTGGGGCTGCTTTCAGCCTTCCCCACGTTCCACAACTTACTGCCCCCTCATTATACCTTTGATGGCGACGATTTTGGCCACGTTACTCCCGGAATGAACCCTCCATCACAACCCCTGGGAGGCTACTTCGAAGGGGTGACTCCCGGCGTCCCCGGGATGCGCTACGATGATTCCCTGGGACTCTTTAGCCCCCAAGTGGACCTGGAGGTGAATAACTTCAACCAGGACTTTGGACGGTACTTGTATGAGTCCCACCCCGCTGCCGGGCCGGTCCCGACGGCGCTGGCGCCGGCGCCAGCGCTTGGGCGCGCGGCGGGATCGCACCAGAACCTCGTCGCCCTCGCCATGACCAATAGTAGCGACGCCGCTGCGGCGGCGGCGCTCGGCCCCG
>JAJMSK010000105.1:0-18722 GCA_030578555.1 Diutina neorugosa
GTTCAATATTCAAGCGATACACGTTATCGTCAATTACGGTGCACTTCCATTGTCACTGATTACCATTAACTATGACCATACCGAGTTCCCCGGAGCCGTGCCCGGTCGTTTGTGGGAGCGACGGTGATTTCAGGGTTTACAACCAGGATCATGAAGGGGAGTCTGATGTTTGGTTACCCGCTCATTGTCGATGGAGCCACCGAGGAGGAATTACTTCTGGTGATGCGCGGAGTGACTCGCTAATGCCATGGGAATGCTTGTCATTGGTCATGCTGTGGATAAAGTGATGCCTCGCAAACACAATATTGGAAAAAGTCTCGATTTGCTGCTCGACGCCGATTGGCACCGCGTTGGGCGAGGCTTCCACAGGTCTCCGTTTTGAAGATGCCCCGGCCGGCGAATATAATTCAAAGAACGCATTGACTTCCCCAAGGGATTCAGGGATGTACATGCTTATGTGCCATTTGATTCTCTTGTCATTGTGGTCGTCTTCCTCCTCAATTTGGGGCAAAACTTCATCACGAGACCCATATTGACCAGTCCAGCGTCGAACTTTTTGCAGCAGAAACCTGAAGTCTTTGCGCCTCATCCCGCTTTCAGAATTTCGGGTTAACTGATCATTTTCAACGCTCTCGAAGTTAACACAAGCCATTTCGGATAGGTTGGTGCCTATGAGTTCACCAATTTACCGGATGTTGGCGAATTCGATCAACAAATGCCCTTCTCTCCTCCGTGGTGAAGGAGTAGAATGCCCCCATTTCTATGTCAATGTCTATATCAACCGAATTTGTCTGTTTTATGTACACAATTTTGGGTTTATATACTTGATGTAGGGTCGTGTGCCTTGAGTGGTCATAATCCTTAGCATTAGCCCGTATTTGATCAATTGCAAGGACAAACTATATGAGCTGATTCTTGAGTGAATATACGAGTGATAATGGAATAAGCTCAGTATTGTACCCATCATCTAGAACAGTCTGTAGGGTCTCGATTCAACACAACTCAACTATTTACCTGTGGTTGTTTATACTGCATATAACGCTACGTGACGTTTATCCTATCGGATCGCCACTAAGACAAGTACTCCTTAGTTTATTTTTTATTTTCAACCCCAACTTCAACTCCTAAGCTTTGCTTATTCTTTTTGTGTCTATTGACGCTCCCGAACTGAATTGTTCGTCCCCTTCGGTATGTGTAGTACACAACCGAAACAACAGGCCACTAGAACTGGGAAACCCCCACTCCAACAAGTAGTCACGTGGAGATAAGCACACACCGGAGGGAAGGGGTGGGGACACACCCGATAAAATTGTGTATAATGCTGTTGCGGGAGTATAGAGGAGCCTCTGGTGGGCGCACACTACTGCGACGGTGAGGTGGTGGTGACTCGGGCCGCTGACTCCGGTTGCCAGTGGCGCTGAAGTGTCGGTAGTAGTAGCCGGAGCTGACTCCGTAGTCGCTGGTACCAGGCCCGGACCATCATCCGGAGCCAGTTGCCATCGTCCCACCATGTCGTTATATCAGTCAATACTAGTAATACATAGACTACTAATTTAAGAAATAGGTTCAGGCTAAGTCCTAATCAGTCGGTACAGGGCTAATACGTTAGGACGGTTGGTGGAGACGAAGGTCGAGGTGGGCCATTAACCAGGGCCCACAACCTAGAGAAAATTATCCCCACTGACGCCGCAGTAAAGCCCTGGACATTCACCACTCTCCTTGCTCTCCAAGACCTAAATCCAAACCCAAAACAACGCCACGGAGATAATGGAAACCCCTACAATACCGTCGCTATCATTTCTGAAAATTTCCTCGTTGGCATGTCACCTTGGGGGCGTTTCCCTACCAAATCTCCGTGTATTGCAAGTGCCACTAACCGACAACTTCGAAAAAAAAAAAACGGGTGTGGGTATACGAGATTGGACCCTGCGCGCAGACGCCCATGGCGCAATCGGCATCGATCCCCGCGCGCGCGGCGCCCCTGAAAGCGCTCCCCCGTCGGGGCGACATCATCGTATTGGAAACCTCGTGGTGAGGGGAAATCCTAGCCGACGTGATTGTCTTGGCGATGTGTGACTGAGCGCTGGCGCCGCTGGCGCCGCTAGTGGTGCCAATGTGAGGACCTGGCGCTGGCATTAGCGCTGACTGTTGGCGCCCCCCTGGCGCCTAATTTTTGGGGCGCATGCGCGCGCGCCCACGTCTCCGATATCTCGGGACGCTGTCTGCGCCCCCAACCTATCAGCGGCGCCCTCGATAAGCGCTTCCCCGCGCGTGTGGCGTACCTTAGCTGCATCGTCCTCGTTTAGGTGAGTCATTGCAACGGTTGACGCTCCTTTATTCTATGGCAATTGAAGAGACTCACAACCTTAGCACAAGAAGAAATAGACGATAAACAGAATCGAGTTTTGTAGACACTTCTGTCGAGTTAGTACATCTTTAGCTAACTAACATCTTTAGCTAACTAACATCGCTGGCGTCCTGTGTCTTCCCCACGATTGGGGGGCTTTGGCTGCAGACATTTTTTGTTCGTGTCGGGCAAGAATGTTAAGTACTAATACGATAAACGGTGAGGCGTGTTAACGTAGCACTCAGTTGTCAAGTTATAGGAAAAGCTGTTGGTACCGTACAATGTAGCGGCAAGTTTATTGTCAAATGGGTCATTCAGTCGCGATCGGTTTTGCTCTCATTTTACTGTAAATCTCACGGACATTGGTTGTATAAGCTCAGAACTTTCTTCATCATCGATCCCTTAGTAGTCAAGTGAAGTCAGGGAAGCCGCCGGCGTGACGGAATGTGCATTACGATGAAAAACGGACGTTTGTAACCCCGAGACGGTGATGTCGACATAAAGTTGGTAACATTTTCCTGGTTGTAGCAACCATCATGAATTCCCAGGGTCAAAGCGAAGAGTCCCCTGTCACTGTGTTGCAACGTAAAATCGAATCGTCGATGAGAAAGACATCGAAGGAAATTGGCCTCACTCTACGGGAGGTTTTGCAAATTTGCACGCCCACAACCCGGCAAGCATTGTGGATACACGTTCACCTGCTCGAGGAATTGAATTATACTTATGCCCGTATTTACGGTAATGTGGCGTGGCCCGCAGTCGGTAAGTGGGGATCGCATCCAGGTGCTATTAAACGTTTCTCAAAGCGGATTTCAAGACAACTTCGGTTTATTAGGGAATGCTATGAGAAAGGAATCACTGAAGAATACGATGAAGAGATTTTGAAAGAAGCCGAAGAGATCAAATTGCTTATGCTGTCGTTCGATGAAGGGTAAGAATGGTACCACAACCCACTAGTGACTCTCATGCCGAAGAATCGGCACAATGAATATTGGTTTTTGATTGAATAGGTTATAAGTAAATTACTTCCACCTCAAACGAAATGTAGATGATCCCCAACTAGGGGTCATAAGTCGCATTTGATACATAGTTGCCCCTAACTGATGTGGTCCATGACATCCTGATCCCCCTCCCTCCTCCCTGCCTACCCTACCCATAAAAGAAAGGGAAAAGATAACGGCGCCGGGCCCTGGTCGGAATTGTGGTGTTTTAAAAGTGCCACTAACCGTCACTCCGAGAAACAGCGGCGACCGTTGCCACAGAACCACACAAGATTGTACCCTGCGTGTCGGCGCGCGTGTACCTTAGTCATGTGTTGTCTTCATGTAGGTACAGTAGACAACCTTACATTATTTTATGGTGATTAGAAAAACTCAAGAACCCTCTGTACGAGAAGAATTGGACGATGAATGACCAGTTTTTGTAGACATTGCTAATTTATGGTGCCATTACATCCCTCATTGGTAGCGGCTGCCTCGTGTTTAAACCTTCCCCACGATTGGGTTGCTACCTGCATGCTTTAATGTGTTAATTACAGTAACGATATATGGGGAGGAAAGTCAAAGTAGCACCCCTTCCCATTGTAAAGTCATGGAGATAAGTCGTTGGTATCGTAAAAACATCGGCAACTCCGTGTGTTTGTTACTAGATGATGTCAGAGACGCAGAGAACGAGAAGCTTAGGGAACTAACTGATGAGTTCGATGTTAGGTCACCCGACGGCTTAGCTGGGGGTGATGCCGATCGAATCATCGTCTGATTCTTGGTTCGGGGAATTCTAGACCTCACACGATGGGCTAATGCCAGTGAAATTGCGGTATATATAAACCTTCCAGGAAGAAATAGTTCTCTACCGGTTACTTAATAAGTATTGGCTAATAATTAGGAGTCACAACCACTTTCATTTCTTTCCCCAATCTATTCGAAGACTGACGGGGGGGTCGATTACGAACGTTTGCGGCCCGGCGTTGATAAAGGTATAAAGGTGTCACATTTTCTTAGCTGTAACCATCATGAACGCCCCCCGTCAAGACGAAGAGTCCCCTGTGTCGGAAGATATGGAAAATCTTCGTAATGAAGTCCAAGAGTATATGATTTTGTATGAGGATTCGAAACAAAAGGCCTCGAGCCTTAAAGCCAAGTTGGAAGACCAACAGGCTGCTCACGACAAGGCATTGGAAGATCAACGGGCTGCTCATGAGAAAACATTGCAAACTATTCGCGATATGTTGAATGACATGGAACGAATTTCCATGATCAAAAAGAGCCTCAAGCTCCTTTTGGATGGGTTGATCCAAGAAGCCTCGGACGAGTGTTTCGGTACATCGGTGCGGCAAACTCCGGATGACGAAGAATCGGCACAATGATGGATTGATATCTTCAATAAATGTTTCTATTCACTTCCACCTTATACTATAGGAGTCGCTTTTCACATCGATATCATCTTTCCCCTTCCCTACCCAAATGAAAAGGAAAAGGCGCTGGGCCCTGCATATAATTCTTTTTTTTTCCATATCTTTTCAATAATCGCGCACGGTGATTTTTCAATACTGCGAAGAACACTGAAGTATGCTTCGTTCTAGAGTCGTGGTGTGTGTACGGACGATTCACCGGCTGGTGCCGTCGATGAAACCGGAACATGTGGTTTCAACGCTGGTTTCAAAACCCCAGGAAATTGGCTGGATTTCTCACAATCAGATGGCGACGTCCAAGCCTCGGGGTCTGACCAATAACCGGTTTCGTGATCTTATGGAAGCCAAGGACCCGGCCAAGAAGAAACCGAATCAATCCAAACGGCCTCAGAGACCAGCGGGACCGAACCGGCGGGTCCGGTTTGCTAATGAAACGGGACTGGAACAACTGCGGGCCGCCCTCAAATGGCTTGTGGGTCAAGTCCACCAAATTTCGCCCCTGTACCGAGTCAAAGTGCTCAATAACGGCAAGCCTCAACCAGCAGACTTTGTCGAGATTGCCAATGGGCTCAACTTGAAGCAACAAGGGGTCCAAGTGATCAAACAAGACGATGGTGTGCTTGTCAAGGTGGTAAAAGTTGAGGATATGGTGCGTACCTACTCCAACCATTTGGCAGCAGTAAGAGAACAAGAACTCGTCGAACTGGGTAACCTTAAGATGCAACGGATCCTTGCTAATCGCGCCAAAGCCGAACGGAAGAAGCTGGCGCTGAAGGTGGTGTCGTTCAAATGGAGCATTTCTCTTAGCGATCTCAAGGAACAAAAGCGGACTGAACTTGCTGGACGTCTTGCTAAAGGCGAGAACTTCTCGGTGGAGCTTTCGCTGCGCAAACGTCGTCCCCGTGATGAAGATGAATGGCAACTCGAATTGAAAAAGCGTGAGTTGGTGTTCGACACGGTCGAACTGATTCTTGCCGAGTTGCCGTGTACGGTGGAGCTTGAAGAGTCGTCGCTCGAAGAAAAGGTGGTGCTTAAAGTGTCGCCAACGGCAATCCCCGAACCAGTAGTGGAGGCGAAACCGGTAGCAACGAAAAAGGCGAAGAAGGCTAAACCTCTGCCCCTGCCCAAGGTGCTGGAAAAGAAAGACGAAGAAGACTTGGACGCGATGTACTCGTTCAAAATTGACGACTAAGCGAGAAACAAAAATGGTTATTTATTGGGTTGGGAATAGTGTATATAGGAAATGGATTGGATCAGAAACCTTGCTCTTTACTTCTATTGTTGCCAGAGATCCTTACAGAAGCCCCCATCATTGGTCCAGTCGCTGGTGGCACCAACAACATTCCCCATTTCTGGAATATCCTGTTGACGACAATTGCACTGATCATCCCAGCTCCACTTATACGTGATGCGATCAGGAGCCTCGATGAAGGTGAGTCCAAGCCCCATATCCATGTGGTACTCCAAATGACAATGGAATAACCATACTCCGGGGTTATCGGCTCGGAACCGCATCGTCACCGAACCGTTAGGATCAAGACCAACGGTATCACGAAGGGGAATATTGCTCTCGTTGAACCGCTGACCATTCTTCTCCACGATTTGAAAGCTATGACCGTGTCCGTGCATCGGATGTCTAAGTCTATCGAGACCATACATGGTGACGTCGACTACCAGATCATAAGGAAGCACATAGGGGAGAACACACGACCCATAGATGGCAGGATTGAGCTTAAGAGAATCAGGAGCACTGATGGCAGTGTGAAGCGTGGCGACTTTGGGAGCCAGGTAGGTGTGGTTGTTGAACACTTCCCATACCGTTGACACGTTGGTCAGATGGGAGCTACCTTCTGAATAAGGTCGGAAGATTGAATTAACATCAAGAGAGATGCTGACGTTAGGATCACGAAGAAGTGGTTGGACGGTTAACGGAGCAATATCTCCATCTTCGTACACATCATCAAAGGTTTTGAGGTGTGGAAGTTGACCAGAAGTGGACGCTTGGGGATTATAGACCATCCAGTTGGTCTGGTTGGTTCCATTGATGGGAGTATTGACGGTTTGTTGGTCGATATACGTTCCCATGATATAATTGCGGTCACATTGAGGCTTGGTGTGGATCAAAAACGATACTCGTTGTCCCGGAAGCGTGTGGATGAACTTTCTCGTGCGAGGCTCGACCCACACTCCATCGACTTCGACCACGGTGACGTTATGGTCGTCAAAATATAAGTAACGACCCGCTTCGACTCCCATATTGGCAAGATGGACCAAATAGACGGTGCTGGGCTTAACGTGCCACTGATACATCGCTTGTTCGTTCATGAGCACCGCTGTGGGGTCCTCTTTTAGCGGATCTCCATCGAGAACTTGTTGCAAACAATCGCTCAGAAGACACTGGTAGTAGTCAGTGAGTGACATCACCGTCTCTTCGTCGTACTCCAATCCTGGCACTGGCTCTTTGGGTTTAACGACGAACACTCCTCGCATGCCATCACCGTATTGGGTCATCTTATGAGAATGGTACCAGTACGTACCCAGTTGGTTCACGTGAAAGCGGTAGGTGAACTGTCCTCCAGGAGCAATGGGACACTGGGTCACCATCAGGGCTCCGTCCATCTCGTTGGCGCCATTAAAGTGGATCCCATGGAAATGAAGCGTGGTACTTTCATTCAAATGGTTCACCACCGTCACCTCAATGAAGTCTCCTTCGGTAGCATATAACGTGGGTAATGGCCACTGACCATTGATGCCAATCATGGGACGTTGACCATGACCACTAGGGTCTCGTTGCACCCAGCTCAAATCAAAGTGCCATTTAAGATGTTGAGCAGCCACCAACTGAAGCCAGAACAAGAGCAAACACTGAAAATGCATGTTGTCTTTGGTCACTAGCACAACTAATGGGTTTATATAGTGCCGTTCAGTGTGACCAGATGAAAGACGCCGAGCCGATGACAGGTTCACTGTGAATTTCGGACCGATACCTAATTGGTATGAGTCCGAGCCGAACACTGAGGGGTGCAGGCTTATCAACTTTTGACGTGTTCAACATCATCCTACTTCATGATACCTATTGTTCTTTGTTCTGTAGTCAGCAAAATCGCCTGCAACCAATGAAAAAAGCAACTATAACGTCTAACTGGCATTCTAATTTCGTAAACACATCATCAACTATTAGGAGTATGTATGGGCTTTGTCTCTATTCTTGAGTTCACGAAGTGTGGTCAAGTCCCTTCGTTTTTTTCGCTGTTACACTGGGGTCTCAAATTGGTAAACTTCTGGAAAATCACGCAAGGGGAGAAAACTACCGACGTTGCTAACCGGACCACTTACGAGTGCTATGCTACGGATATTATTTGATTAAATTCCGATTATTAATAGCGTTTAGATAAGATATGATTGGTCAAACCTTCGAACCATTTTGGGGTCTATCTCCGAAAAATCTTCGTTTATGCACTACATCAAAGGGTCTACAACTAAATTTGTAAACTTTTGGCGGACTTTCTGATCATACTCCACTCGGCCAACTCGGCACAGACAAGATGGGACACGCAGATAGAGTACAGCGTGACGTAAATGAGCGAAATGTTTCAGACCCCACATCTCCACATCAACATCTTCTTTAACGGAGATGCGATACAACTCGACAAGATACAATAATAGTGCGCCTATAGACTAGAGGCTATAGCCTTTGTGATATGGATAGTATCCCTAAGATGTTACAAGATTTAGCAATACACTTTGGTAGAGTTGCACAAAATCTTCAGAATCGGTAAACACAAATCCGATAGAAACCATTCACAAAGCACGGCGAAAACTATAAATAAATTGTGGCAATACTAACAAGGTCATGATGGTGTGTGGCACGTCCATGGCACAATATTCGGCACATTCCAGTTTTAATTAAGGTAGTTGCTATTGTTGCACTGTACCTGAAGAAATGAGGTGTCGGTCCGAATGACAAAGATCGTGCCGGCCGAAAAATCACGTCAGTGATGCCGTAGTACAAAACTAGATCGATCTAAGGTACCCACATGTGACAATGGGGTTTTAATCTGTGGTGGTACTACTAATATTTAGTTTTATTGGCCTATACGGCAATTTAACGCATTCTCCATACATAAAAGCATCAGCATAGGTATCATAGAGTTTGGATAAAGGTAGTGTGATGTCAGTTGCTGCAAAATCACAAAACCTTGACTCATGTAAATATTGTATCACAAAGCAGGCCCTAAATTTGGCATATAGCGACTTCGTGGCCAAGCTGGTTAAGGCGTGCGACTGTTAATCGCAAGATCGTGAGTTCAATCCTCACCGAGGTCGACCTTTCTTTTTTTTTTTCCCCGTTTCCTGGATACTAGCTTTTTCATGATTAAACGTATACGGCACCACCCCTGCCATCCAACAACAATTCGACATCACTAAATTTACTATTGACGTAAACATTGGATGCCACAAATATTGTTCTTGACACATTTTGTCGGATTTGATTATTAATTAGTGAAGTCCAGTCAACTTAGCGAGCCAAGCAATTAGTGAGTACTACAGTCAATTCCTCATTAGTTTGAAAACACCATCATTGCAACTTTTACTTAACTGCCACACTTAGTTTTATTGTCTAGAGACCATCGCAGTCAATGCCGATGATGATTACCTTAATCTTTGTGCGCACCCCTCGGCAAATCGGGAGCAACAATCCATTACCAAATGGGTTTCTAAATACTAAGTTAAGGTAACCAATTGCAAAAGTAAAAGAGGAGCTAGTAATTGCAATGGAAAAAAACCAAAAAGATATGACATCGACGTGATTCGAACACGCGCATCTTACGATAACAGAATACCCAACTTCAAAGTTGAGAAGCTTTCGCTTGAGTCTGCCGCCTTAGACCACTCGGCCACAATGCCATTGTTGGCGGATTTGTCGACCAAGGACATGCAGTCAAGTGTGACATAAGCAACACCTCCGCGCCAGCAGTCCCATATGGCGCTAAAAGTGGCGTAGAATTGCTAAAACAAGTTCTGAAACTGTTTCCCACGGCTTGTTTTGAGTCTTTCGGTGTTAGGCAGAACACTTGAGGACACTCTAGTGACAACCCATATTGATATAGAATTTTACAGCTAGATATCAAAATGCACAATTATAGATAAAAAAAAAAGAGTCAGAAGTGTCGTGGATAACTTGGTTTGTTCATCTTTCGTAGTTTGTCAATTGTTTCTCGCGTCCTTGTTCGTAGGCTTCATCAAGAAGGTCTAATAAAGTCCATTTGAGCTCTAGGGCAGCGTCAAAAGCATGTCACTTGAAGTATATACGTAACAGTCTAAAATGTATTATAACTTGAAATCTGAAGGACATATCCCCAAATGTCTTGCTACCTTCAAAAGCTTCATCCAATTTATCGCAAAGCTTATCCTAGTCCTCGTCATATAATGAAAAGAGCGTTAAAATATACGTTTTGAACTCATTGGTTTTATCCTTGTCGGCAAGAAGGCGCTCTAATAACTTGATGGGTCTGAGGTCATCCAACTTTTTCTTTCTAGCGAGTTGGCGAAGATGTCGTATCAATTTTTGCATTGACTTAGATCTTTGGCTTGGGTTGGAATATTTCGGAATGTAGTGGGTGGGCATTTCGATTAAAACATTCCATGCCATGTCGCTGTATTCAGTATCAAACCAGACGTCAAAATGGGCTTCGTAACTGCATACCCAGTCAAACCATTCTTGGGGTGTGCCTTCGTAGCGGTTAGGTCGATTTTTGTTCACCTTATCGATGATATCTCTTTTTCGGATTTTATCAGCAAGAGAGGGGTTGCTGGACGTGATATTATCCGAAGATTTAACTGCGAAAGGAATGATGTCTTCATCGGAAAATCCATTGATATGTAAGCTGAGTTTGTGGATTTGTTTTTTGACTTGAAGAAGCTCGTCGTGGATGACGACATTCTTGGTACAATTGACGACGTATTTTTCGAGAGATTTGAGTTCATCCTCGGTTTTCTTTTAACGTTCTGCCAATTCGCTCACCTCTCTTTTCATTATGTCCAATTCCCCACCCACAGTTTCTCCTAATTTGTTCACATTTCCAGCCGATTCATTGTCAACCAAACGTTGTTTGTCAAACCCTTGGAGAAGTTGCATGATATCTTCATTCGGAGGGTTATTGGTGCTGGCCCCACGGGGGGATGGAAGTCCGTGGGTTGAGTCAGGGGTGGTATTGTAGCTCAGGTCCGTCATGGCTGCGATCAACTAATATCAAGTTTCCCATTTTAAAGGGTAATTGAATTGGATAAAGTTGAATATGATTAGAACGTAGCTTAAGGATGGTTTTGGAGTTAACATCGAGCGCGACTTTCGTACAAAATCGACTGTGACGTCATTACTCTAAACACTATTGGTAAGGAATTACGATGATTATACGGTCAATTAGTTATAACACAATATACTTTTCGAGATTTAGTAGCCATCGGCTTTACCTAACTTGCGCCAGTAGTCACTCACGCCATGGTATTCGCTATCCTTATCTACCCAGAAGATACCATTCATGGCAGTGAGGGTTCCCAGTTCACTGATATTGTTCTTGCGTTGTTCCAAGCTCTTAATTCCACCAGGGTAGAGCTCTTCAAAGACGGTCCGGTTCTCAATCATCACTTCTTCGGGAATCAATTGATGGTGAAGACGAGGATAAGCCATAGCATCAAGTAACGTGTAGTTGTAGAAATAGACTCCGGCGATCACTTGGAGAATGGCAGTAGGGATTCTCAGACCACCAGCACAACCAATGACCATTTCGGGGCGTCCACCTTCGTCGACAATGATCGTTGGTGACGTCAGCGAAAGCGGATGTTTAAACGGTTTGATGAAGTTGTGAACCAGCGGTCTCAACCCGAACGCGTTGGCTTTGTCAGGAGTGGAAAAGTCATCCATTTGGTTGTTCAAAATGATCCCGGTTTGGTTATCGTAGACAAGACTACCAAAGAGCAAATTGACCGTCGTTGTCATCGCCACCGAGTTGTTATTAGCATCAACCACCGAGAAATGGGATGTGCCCATCAGTTTAGCATTGTCAAAGTCGGGTCCATAGTTTTCCCAGGGGAAGGTTTGGTTATCGCGATACTTTCCCGATCCCAACACCTCACCAATCCATTCATCCAGAGTGTAGTTTTGCACAAGCTTGTAAGTGTAGTCAGCAGTAGTGTCACCAAACCGAGTACGAATGGCAGCAAGCCATTTGAACGATTCCACCAACTTGTGGAGGAATAAATCCTGAGAGTCATTGTGGAACACTTTGCTGAAAAACTTAAGACCAGCTAACATGGCAAGTCCCAGAGACGAACCTTTGGTAGCATATACCTTTCTTGGTCCCTGAGGGAAGTCCACCGTTAACGAAATGGGCTTTTCCACGGTAGCATCATACTTGCCAAAGTCTTTCGCTTCAAGTACCCCACCAAATTTTTGCGCCAGAGATGCCATGGCTAAAGCCAATTCACCTTCAGGGTCATAGAAGATATCGGCTGAGCCCGAGTTAGCAATCTTTTCAAGGGTATTAGCATAGGCGGGACGTTTAATCAAGTCTCCTTCTTTCACCAAAGTGCGGTTCAGCTTATAGATAAAGTCCCAAGAAGCCATAAGTTCTGGGGACTCCGGGAACGCCTTTTCCAGTTCAGTTTCAAGGATCAGAGCAAATAATGCCGAACAAGGCCACCCCTTACGGTTAAGGTCAATCACTGGCTCAAACAATTCCTTCCAGGTAAAGTTACCCGACCCGTGCCACACGTAAAGGTTCCACAACCCTTTGAGTTCTCCGGGAACCCCCACAGCAAGTCCACCAATGGTACTTTGCACCGGATCGTCCTTGTACATGTACTTGGTGGCTCCTTCGGGAGCGAACTCACGAGCGTTGATGGAAATGACGTCGTCTTGGTGCTTGGAAAGGATAAACCCACCACCACCAATCCCCAGCGAATGAGAATTGACGGAACCAATACACAATGCCACGGTGATGGCAGCATCGGCAGCATTACCTCCCTTTTTGAGGATGTCTTTACCCATAGTCGAACAAAGGGGCACATCACAAGCCACCATTGCTTGCTTACCCTTAACCAAATGGTCGGGATCCGGGTGAATTGACGGTTGACCCACTTTATCGGAAAGGGGATCCTCTCGTTTGCGTAAGATGGCTCCCACTTCGGCATAAGGGTCGAGCACTCGTACGTTTCGTTTGTATTTCGGAGTATAAACCGGTTCAGCTTGGTTAAACGTAAGGGCACACACACTAAGGATACTCAAGAGGGCAATCGTCGCCACTGAGTAGCGGAGCCATCTTGGAGACAACGTGGTGGTGGTCATTTGGTGGATTGACAAGACCAGGGGAATCTAGGAGCTAGATATACACCCCGACCCGAGGAAATAATTACCTGAAGCAGCTGAGCGCTTGAGGGGACCACTAGCGGCGTTTTACCATGGATGGGGTACGGCAATGCCGACGCCGTGAGCCAAAGGTTGGACGTCGTATGCAGGGAAATTCGTATGTGCTTCATTGTGGACGCCGCAATCATAGCGCAAACCCAACAACGCTAAGTTAGTCGGTTAATTATCGTGATTGAGGTTCTATTTTGGATGAGATAACTATCACAAACCACCACAACTGGTACCATCACTTTAAAGTGGAATTGGCACCTTCTAGCCCTCGAGGCAATTACAATTCGGTGTCGAGATGAGCTGATAGTGCCTCCAATGTCTCAGGGCGTCGTTGCAATGTCGGCCGGGCTAGGGGCGATGATACAATGGCGCATGCACTGCTATAATTAATCTGTCGCAATATGTACAAGGTAAGCCGTACCCGACGCACAAGGTAACAATTGTGGGGTAGCCGTTTAGCGAAAGTGCCGTGCGACCGATGCCGTACCTTCCCCCCATCATGAGGTTTGTGGATGAAGACGAGGGGAAACGCTACGGGGTTTGCCGGGGTTTGCTTCCGTGATTGTCCGTAGTCTCCGCCTCCGTTCTAGCGATGATTCTAGTTATCAATAGATTTGCCTCGAGGCTTTGTGGGCGTCGAAGCCAACAACTGTGGCTCGTCCTGCAGAGGGTGAGGGTCTGGTAGTTGACTTCCGCTAGCTCCGATTATGCCGACACTAACCGTTACCACTGTCAAGCCACAGTGCCGTCACGTCACCTGCCAGACAAAACTAGTCAACACCGTCAATCACTACCCGTAAACTCGTCAGACTTTTAAACTTGTAGACCTGTAAACTTGTAAACTTTTTAGACCTGTAAACTTGTTCGTAAATAGTTGGTGAAGTTATCAGAGATTATCAACGACGTGGTTAGTAACGCAAGAAAACTCGTAAATGTATCAGTTTTCAATGAAGTTGTTGTCAGTCTTATCAGTTAACTTAAGGATGTGCCAGTTTACGTTTACGTGTCGTGTTATCTGTACGTGTAAGCCACTTGTAAAGTCGACAGTTGACCCGTAAGCTTATCAATATACTTGTAAACATGCCACACTGACAGTGAGTGAAGGGCAAAGTCCTAGTCAAAGTCAGTGTCGGTGAAGGGCTAAGTCCTAGTCTGTTCTATTATACATGTCTATCAATGCTACCCGAATCTCAGCAACGCCAGCGCCAACACGTCCTCGTCTTCGGGAGTGCCTTGAGCTTCCAACTCCCGCTTCCGTCTCAATTCATTCTCCCGCTTCAAGTTGCGTTCGGCCCACAACCGGCGTTCGTCGATGACGTTCTTCCGCTTATTACGCAACTCCTTACGGAATCGCGAGTTCTTTTCCTTGACGTCGGGACGTAACTCGACCTTATCCGATACCGGTTCCGTCACGACGTGTTCGGCACGAGGATCGACCGTACCCACCGTGTTGGGGTCCAAGGCAATGGTGTCGGCTGGCAATTTATTGAGCAACGACCGCACTTCCAGTTCTTGTCGTTGTTTAGCAGATTCGTAAGGGTTGATTTCCAAGGCATCGTAGTTCGCTTCCCCGGCTCCAGGGACAATCAACAGTTCCACTCCCTTAGCGTGACCCACCCCGAGAATATCTTCAAAGGGAACAAATTGGGCCTTCTCAATGCGGTTCCCGGGAATCAAATGCTTCATGTACGGTTCCTGTTGCTTTTCCGTCAGGAACAAGTCCTTCCACACGGTGACGTGAGTGTTCCATGCCACCAGAACCAATCCACGATCGGAAATGTCCACTGATTGTGCTGGAGTGGGTGTGCGGTAGTAATTAAGCTCCTGGAACTTACGAAGATCCCAGACTCGCAACAGTTTATCGGCTCCGGCCACCACCATGTACTTACCTTCACGGTCGATGGCTAAGTCGCGCACCGGACCTTGGTTGCACTGCATTTTGGCGAGCGGTGTCGACATCAGCGGCAGCCATAATGATACGGTACCGTTACCGTGACCCAAGTGCATCACGGCATTCCACGGGTTTTGCTTCATCGCTTGCGTAGGACCCAATTTGGTGCGATGTTCCGAGACAAGAGTCCCCGTCAGTGTATCGATGTATTTAAGCCAACCACTGTGGCCAGCACCAGCAAGAAGGAAGTGGTAGGGCAAAAAGTCCAAGAGAGTCATCTCCATAAAGTGTTTGAGCCGGTGGATTTCCGTCCCCCGATGATCGTAGATGAAGGTATACTTCTTTTGAGCAGCGGCAAAGTACTGGTTGTTGTGCAAGTATTGGACGGCATTAACCGTTTCTCCCAAATGGAGCTCACACCCAAGCTTACCTTGACGCCAGTCCATCAGGGCGACGTGCCCTTTACGACCTCCGATGAGCAAGTGACGCCCATTACGAGAAAAGTCGATGGTATAAGGGCCAAACTCGGTAAGTTTGAAGTCAAACTTCTTCAGAGCCGTCAGGTAGTCCACTTCCTTGACGATATCCCGTTGTTGGAACTTATAGGTGCGTTCCATCCCCTCGGCTTCCAAAAGCCCTGCCTCTTCCGTCAACAACAACTCGGTCTGAGCCGCTTGTTCCACCGCTTCCTTGTACCGGTCATCGACCCGTTGGATCTGCGCCTGGATGCGGCGGTCTTTTCGGGGTTTGCGGACCTTGGATGTCTCCGTAGCCTTGAGTTCACGTTCGTACTTTGACATGGAGTTTAGGTGTGAGATGCGATCGCGATGAGCGATGATATGGGGGGGGGAAGGGGTAAGAAAAAAGTCATCAAAAAGGGGGTAAATGACAAAACCAAAAAGGTTAACTGGACAAGTAGTGATTATAAAACATGATGAAGGTGTCAAAATGACAAAATTCCTAGTTTTGAAGCCGAAAAGTAGGTATTATCCAGCCGACCCCATTGGCTGGCCATATCGCGAAGTGATATAGCCTTTATGGCCAAGTGGTAAGGCACCTCACTAGTAATGAGGAGATCGTCAGTTCGAATCTGGCTGAAGGCAATTCTTTTTTGAACCTCGAGACTACCACTATCAGGACTCTGGTGGTACGTCACGTACCTCGACCATGCATCGTCAAAGATTCTAAGTACATTGTTTACTACCACTCTATTATATGGGTTAACTGTTTCCTTATAAACCTAATTCTCAAACCTAACATGGAGGTCCTGAATGAGAATACGAGACCGGGATGGAAACGGCTTGTCGGTGACGTCATTGTCATTAGCATATTCTTTCACCACGAGGATTACACTCGCTTGACCGAGAAATTTCCTTATCCGGCTTAACCATGTCATGTCTTACGTTCATCCGTTTATGGTTGATGTCGTGGACAACATTTACCAACGGTGGGGATTGGACGAAGTGCGCTTCGTTGACATCAATTGCCAGGCTTTGATTGATTCCTCTGAATGCTCCGCTTCCCTTACGCTTAAGGATCTCAGCTTCAGAGACATCCCCGAGTTCATTGACCTGGCTCGGATTCCTCCGCTGGTGCCACGCTTTTTCCATTGAATACTCCGAGCCCTTCGCTTGCTTATCCAAATCGCCGACTTTTGGGTCTGGTACTTTGCGTTGGTGTTCTTTGATTTCATGTCCTTTATCCAAGTATTGTTTTCGGTGGTGTCTTCCAAACTACACTCATGGTTCACCCCAAAATCGGAATCTGAACCCGTTACCCGGCCGAATCCCCCACCCGTACCGCCAGCGGTTGAATCTCCTCAGAGTACCACATTATCTGATGTCGTCGTCTCACCGCTTTGGATTTTAATCACTGACACCAACGATAAGACTGTGTCCACCGCTTACATGAACCTCGGTTCGGAGATCTCCATTGTCAATCGACGGATGGCAGAAGGTCTTGGGGCCCAGATTGAATCGACGGGACGTCGCTTTTGGTACCAAGCCATCGGAGCTGGTCCTCGTGACATCGCTGAAGCCACGGCGACGTTCCGCATTGGTAACTTTGACCAAACGTTCACTCACCGGTTCCGGTTGATGATGTTGCGTGCTTCCCCATGTGTCCTGATCGAATCAAGTACGATATTTTCAGGGACTGAGTGTATATCATTTTGATATCTATCTACTCACATGATCTCTCGGCACGTAAGTTTGCTTGTAATCCACTTGTATTTTCCATATGATGCTCTTGAACAAGTACGTACCAGTATAGAAACATATTCCTTTGGCTCATCCATCAAATGTGATGACAGAATGGGCTTCCGTATTGGTCCGGACGGTCCGTTAAAATGAATCGAGGTAAAGCAAAGCCTCCGGGAAGGTTATCCATCAACCATGACGATCAGAGAAAGACTTAACACTCTCGAAACTAGCCTCAATATCGATAACCGTCCATGAACAGGTCCAATGTTATTCGTAGTATGTTGGTTATTTGTTCCGGTAAAACCCGATTAGATCTCCGCGGATCTCGAAAAATTCATTGGCTCAGCAAGTACCGACAGCACCACCTCGATAAGATAATGGACAAGCGAAACTAAGAAGAATACGGACACTTTTGTTGACGACAAGGTCACGTACGGTTGAAGTAAGGGTCAATATTCCATTGGATCACTTAAACCCCGCACAACAATCGGGGCTTCAGGAGGCCACGACGAGTCGTCATTACCAAACTTGCTCAGTTGCGTTTTTACATGTTTATCCGTCCCGTATTCTGGTTATTGTTCATTGACTGGAACGTTAATTACGATGGTGACGCTCAGCAACCAAAGTCTTACTCCCGATTAACGTTAAGTGTCAGCAGTATACTTTGAGCGGATGGTGGTGTAAAGGCCGCTCTATATGCTCTTGGTGTCGTACTTTGACACTTCCATCAAGTGGCGATAGCCATCGAATCATTGGTGACGACAGTGTGAAGCATATGGGGAAGCCAAGGTGTCATGTTTATGATGAGTTTGCGTAACACGTTTGGCCATTAGTTCGAACTAAACGCTACCCTGCGGTGTAAATGATGACTAAAATGCTATCAGTGGACTCAAATGGAATCAAGGACGACTGGCATCAATGACACCAAAAAGGAGGGCTATCGTGATGTTCCGCGATTCAACAGTTGATCGGCCTGATTCACACGTGTGTTGGATAAGCAGCGGTATGCCTTTGATGTCGCCGACGGTGACAAAGTTGGAGTAACACCATCCACGCCGATCGCAACCTTCATCGATGGCATCGACCTACTGATGGCATTTTTCAATTTCGTTCAAAACTACAAAAGGCTAATTACCTAGAAGTACAGTCGCTAAGAGAGCAATCATTGAGTCAATTTGTACCTTCATCAAAGTAAGATGCGAGCATGATAAGGTTTTTCCTGTCCCGGTTGACCCGTTTCACGATTGCTTTCGCCAAATCACGTCTGAAATTTTCGACCACGGCCATGTCAATACGGTCAAAAAGCACCCACGACGCGTTACTGATGTCCCGGATGGCCAACGCCATCACGACGTGGACACACTGCTGCCAGTCAGGATTTAACCGAGATAATTCGGTCAATGCACCGTTGGATTCACCAACAGAAATAATAACCCCGTCCGCTTCGTGGTTGA
>JAJMSK010000106.1:0-17418 GCA_030578555.1 Diutina neorugosa
TTGCTGCTGTTGCTGTTGTATCACGGACATACCGAAATAATATGCCTTCCGTGGTTTGTTGATATTTATCGATGCCATGACAATACGCTGTTGCTGCTGTACCACGATAATAATACATCTGTGGTGATACTTATCGATGCCATCACGCTATTGCTGTCGTACCACGATAAGACACATGGAAAGCAAGACGTCTTCCGTGGTTTACTGAGTTGGCTTTTCTCAAATATTTATCCAACTCATCCCACAACTAACAATTGTGAAACCTATAGGGATACAATTGTAATTTGTTCATTCATGTCTCCCGTCAAAAGAGACGGGGGTTCTTGCCTGTTTGCTCAACCCTTTGATTTCAAAGCACTTAATGCTAAGACGTGCTGGAAATACCGATGGTATGTGGTAACCTGAGGGGCCCGACCGACGGTGGCTGGTTGTGATGACTTTATCGAGTATCGAAATCTTCCCATCGACGGATCTCGATTGTTAACTTGAAAATGCTGGTTACGATACAGCATGAATTACCATCACTATTCGATGGAATATTCACATCCAACCTTAATGCCCGAAGGAGACGAGACTGAGAAGCAGAATCTATTTGAAGTATAATATAATAGATCTATAATAAATCGGTACATTAGAGACCATTCGTTTGATATACTTGTATGTTTCTACTCAGTAATTCACCCTAGTCAACTTTTAAGTGGATGCGGAAACATTAGTGATTCGTAGCAAAATCACTCTGGATTCATTTTTTAAAACTATTGGTGGTAATATACCATAGCTTGTATGTTGTAGCACGAAGGTTTATGGTCACGATGACGTCATCGATACCGTCTAGCGTCACCATGAATATGCTTCGTTACATTGCTTCAACCTAAGGTCAATGTACCCCTGCTGCATCCTCTCCAATCATCACGTCAGGTAAGTAAGCCACTATTACTCGTCCCCAATTGGTCTCCGGACCCATCGGACTCCGTAAACGTACAATGCGTAGTCTAATTATGGTAATGGGATCGAGGTTATCGAGGAGTAAGGGTGATGAGCCTTTTTTTGAGTTTCTTAACCAATGACAAAATATTAGTAGAAATTGAGACAAACAAACACCTAGTAAGGTCAATTGATGGTGATAAACCAATTGAACGCTCCCCTAATTACCTCCGCTTCGTTGCCGCCTCGGTTCCGGATCATCCAGAGCACTGGGGGCGCATGTCTGCAAAATAGCAATTATTGCTATGAACATTCCCACAAATAAAAGCCTCAGGGGATCGCAGCCGTAAAACCCTTCTTCTACACCATCACACCGTCACAAATGTTGCGTTCAATTGCCCTTCGCCACGCTCGGTCCGCCGTCAGAGTCTCGGGGGCTCTGGTCAGAGTTAATGCCATTGCTTACAAGTCGACGATCCAACAGAAATTGGACGAAGCCAACGAGGATTCCAAGAAGTTTGGTAAAGATCTCGACGAAGCCGAGAGAAAGCTTGAAATTGCTAAGCAAAAAGCCCGGCAAGACGCCGAATCAGCAGCAGACGACTTTGAGGATGCTAACATCAAGGAAGGAAACCGGATCGCTGACGAAATCGACGCCGTCCAACTGAAAAAGAAGAGTATTGACGACGAATGGGAAGCGAGAAAGAACAAGGCGGAAGCGGGGTTCGAACAAGCCAACCGTAACGCTGGGAATAAGCTTGCTGACGATATCGATGCCATTGAAAAGCAAAAGCAACAATGGGCGGATAAGACCACCGAAAACTTGGACGATGCCAGACGAGCTGCTAACAAGGTGGGTCAAGGATTCACTAACGCTGCTTCCGAAACCAAGCACGACTTTGAAACCAAGGCTCAACAAGCCAAAGCCAATGCTGAAGCCAATTGGGACGAAGCCAAGTACAAGGCCCAAGAAGCCGCCGAAGAAGCTCGTGATAAAGCCGAATCGACTTGGGAAAACACTAAGGAAAAAGCCGCCGAACTCAAAGAAACCATGGAAGATAAATTACACCATGGAAAGAAAAAGGCAGCTCAAGGAGCCGACGTGGTGGCAGAAAACGCTCAGTACGTGAACAAGAAAGCCGGAGAGGTTGTGGACGAAACCGTGCTTGAACCCATCGACAATGCCAACAAAAAGGGCTTCTGGAACTGGCTTTTCGGCGGCTCCAAGAACAAGTAAGAGTGGTATGTAGTTCCTGTTTAACCATACAAAGGTAAACTATTTAACCATAACTTGAAAAGTGGACCATTTGGAAAACTGAACCATTTGATAAAGTATTTAACCATCTGGAAAACTATTTAACCATACAAAACTTGGAAACTGAACCATCTGGTAAACCATTTAACAATTTGGTAAACCATCTGGTAAACCATATGGTAAATTATATAACCATTTGGGTTAAATATGATAATATATTCGCTACCTTGTGTGTCTGGCGATAAAGAAAATAGGTGAGATTAACATAAATGGAATAAAATATGAAATTGAAGATAATTATAATGATTGGTTTAACATTGATGAATGGTATTTACTATCTCTTTTTCCAGTGTTTGGATTTCGTGAATATATGACATTAACGTAACTACATGACAGTTTCCCTTACGGTTTAAGCTTCTCGTCGACGGGATCGGCAGCTGCTGGCACTTCAGGAGCAGGCGCCGGCACCGGCAACGCCGCGGGGGTTTTTTTGCGTTCAATCACTTGTAAAAAGTTCAGGGGTACGTACCCGACTTGGCCCAGCCGCAGGCGCACCTTCCACCATTGCGAGTCGTTGCCCATGGGGTCCTTAGTGGTCAAGATCGCCACAAGTTCTTGGGGCTTCAATTCGATCTCCATTTGGGGGTTTTCGGGGTTGAATTCGTATAATGCCTTGGCAAATTGTAAGTTGTTGGGGTCAAAGGGAGCGCCGTTGGGCCCCATGCCCATCATTTGTTGTTTTTGCGCTTGGCGCTCGTTGATCTTTTGGATGGCTTTGGAGAGTAAGTAAGGGAACCCAATCAGGGCGGCGAGGAAGAGAAGGAGGGGCTTGAACGAAATGCGACGCTTTTGTCCCCCGACGCCGCCCGATTTCGACGCCGCGGCTTCGAGCTTCTTTTGCTTCGCCGAGAACTTGGCAAACTCCAGGGCGTTGATGCCATAATTCAGCCCCGTCAATTTGGCCCAGATCTTCTTGATAAACCGGATCAAGGCGTAGATGCCGAGTATCAGGCCGAGGGCATTCTTGAGGTTACCGAACTGTTCGGCAAGACTGACCATGGTGAAAAACGACGAGTGGGTGGCCATGTACGTCGCTTCAAGCATCTGAGCGAACCCGCCCACCGCACCAATGATGCCTTCGATGAGTTGGAACGTGGCCTGGGTGCCTTCGCCGAAGCCCCCGGGGCCTTGCATGCCTCCTCCCATGCCGCCTCCGTACATGCCACCACCATACATCCCCAGTCCGTAGCCTCCGTACATCCCCAGTCCGTACATCAGTCCGTAGCGGTTGTAGCCACCACCATACATCCCCAGGCCGTACATCCCCAGTCCGTAGCCGCCATACGACAGCCCGTAGCCTCCTCCTCCATATGACAGTCCGTAGCCTCCCATACCGTACTGGGAGCCGTAGCCACCAGCACCGGTGCCGTAGGAGTTGACGGTGGTGCCAGCGTTGTTGAAATCAGACGTAAACGACGCCGGCCGCTCCGGTACCGTCGCTGCTGAAGCTGTCGACGACGCTGCTGCCGGACCCGCAGCAGCAGCGGGGGCAGTGGCAGTTGCCAGGTCTCCAGCTTCCCATGGTTTTGCTCGTGGAGCCGACATCAGTTGATATTGATCAGCGACTGATGAGTGTGTTAGTTAACGGGAAGTAATGGGAGAGGGAAAATTCGTTTGCGTGGAGGTGCTTTTTTTTGTGGTTGCGGCTGGGGTAGGTCACGTGATTGGAGTCGAGTGTGGGGAGGAAGGAGAGCTTAACCCGCGGATGAACCTCGGAGTAAACGTGGACAACCACAAGGCTTAAGGTAATGGCTAGGCAATGGAGGCAATGGATGGGAAATCAATTGGTGTTGGGAGTAGTGTAGATGAACTGCTGTAGGTCTGTGTGGTTTGTTGCAGAGATCGATGAGCACGGGGGTGAGTTATCACATGCTGTTGTTTTGTCACCTAGAGAAAGGGTGAGAATTCTTTTTTCGCTGATGAATGATCAATAATGACCTTGGTGCGAGAGAAGCTCTCCCCCAAGGGCTCCCAACCTGGGGAAGCGAGATGGATTTAGCGAGCCAATGACTCACGAGTCATATCCCATCAACTACACGATTAAAATGAGAGAATAAGGGAAAAGCCCCGACACATGCCTTTGCTTTCCCGTCACATGGTAGCGCCACCAACTTAGGACAACTAGGTATATACATGTAGTATAATGAAAAGGCAAACCGTATCGTACCCATTGACGTGGAATAGTTTGGAGACCATTGTATTAACAGGCAACAGCGTGAAGTGCTTATATTTGGAGACAACGGACACCTGGTGAAACGACCAAAGCGATGCTCATTGAACCAGAAGAAGTCGACAAGCTTGCCGAGTGGTTAGCCAATGACTGATGGAGCCTGGTCGATGCACCAAGGCGTTCCACGGCAAGTTTCTAGCAATAAATATGTATATAGAGTTACTCAACATTGATCTTGACGAACTAGAGGGATCGGACATAATGGTATACTTCTACGTCAAGACTTTATGGGTTACTTAACCGCAATAATGCTGGCTACATCAGTTGACGAATGTTTATCTCTATTATATGTAATTGTAAGAATCTATATTTGTAAGTTTGAACACTTGTAGCTTTATTTCCAATCCAATCAAAGCTGTGCTGTCAAACTGTGTTGTCCCGTGACTAGCACAATTGTCCATTTGTCGTCCAGGCCTACTTCGATAGTCCCTGAATAGAGTAGAAGAAGACTCCATCTATTTCTCCTAGCAGGGCGTGGTGTACCACTGCTGTTCAATAGGCAATTGAATGCTCTTCTGAGTCTACGAGATGGGTCTGAGGGAGTCGTTTGGAACTGAACATGGCAATGAGGCAACATGGTAAAACAGACACAGCAAACCACTTTAGGTGAGATTTTGGTCCATGGATTGGCGTGCCTGGCGATGAGTATGTAAAGCCAGGCAAGCTTTCAGTAGTGTTCAGCAGACCATGCCAACAGTTAATCATGGTTGGATGATCATGGCTCTTAGTCGATCGTTGGGATTTCCAACGATCAGTAGAGCCTGTAAGCGTCATCGAGCCATGAGCTTTTAGTTGACCAATGGTTGGGATTTCCAACCATCAGGTCAAGCTCATGAGCCAGCGTCAATCAATAAGCGTCGTCAGACCATGCCAACTGATTTGTGTTGGTCATGGATGGCTAGTCATGGCAAGAATAGAAGCGTTGGGGTTTCCAACGATCAGTCAAGGCACATGATTAATTGTTAGCCAAGTAAAGGTTGATGAGATAAAAATTTGGAGTGGGGACAACACCCCTACTTATAGTTTTGGAAATGGGTAAGAGGCAGAGTCTGGCATATTAGGGGTAGATAGGGCCAAGCTTATCGACCAATGGGAGCAAGGGATTCTCTCTTCCCCACATTCCCCAATTAATTAATAATGTCGTCGTCTACGCCCCAAAATTCTTACCTCGTATTCGGTTTAGTGTAGATCTAAAACCGTTCTGATCGAGGTTTTGGGGACACAAAAAAGAATAGCCCACGAAACCTACGAATGCGAATCGATGCTCACTTCCCAGGCTTCAATATCATGAAAACTGGTGGAGTTAGCCATGTGGATCATCGTTTGGCTCGCCCTAAGTTAGGGGGCTAATGTCGTAAAGTCGTGTGCCAATTGTCGCGATGGCTTGGTACGTGGTTGTCAAGAAGTGCGACGCGACGCTCTCCGAAAAATGACTTTGTTAGTCTGGAAAGCCTGGGGTAAAGCTATGGGACAAGTTGTGAATAAACGGACTTGTGTTCTCATTTGAGACAAAGCTATACCAAAAAGTCATATTTAGCTCTTGGTTTCTTGTAGACTAGAACAATTGATAGTGGCCTCGCTGAGTCTGCAGTTTTGTCATGTCCAACTTGCGTGTGGCTCACGCCGTCAATCAGTTATGTTCCCGGACTTCGGAGATCGTATTGGTGAGCCATCGACACACCCTAAACTGTGTAACTCCATGAGTTTTTAACCTATCGATACCGGAGAAGTGAGTAACTATATGTGGTTGGATTTGTCATTGACTATTTGCCATTTGTGTACCCATTTCGCAGTTAGATTTACTATTCGCTTACCCTAAGGTCGACTCAATGGGGCTTAGGTTTGACGAGACGACGAGACAATGGGGATGCGGGAAACGTAACCCGTAGCCTAGACTCAGGTCGTGGAGGAGGCGCAATTCCAGATCGAAATCGGTGTGGAAAGCGCAAACTGGCCAGTTTACTAGCAGTGGAATAAAGCAAAAGGTGGTGTTGAACTCTAACTGATGAAGTAGGTCTCCCGTATTAACATAGCCTGAACCATAGAGTGGCATTGTTGTTACTGGGCACTTATTTATCTTATTTACCACGTCTATGGTCTTGCCTGAGCTGATTACTGTGATTCTTACTAGTTAAACTAAACCACGAATCGATGGACCCGGTCGGTTGTATTTCGGAGGTTACCTCGGAACCATATTCCGAGAGTTTATTCATGTTACGGCAAGTTGTGCTAGTCAGACTAGTCTTGGTGTTTATTACTAGGGTAACGGTTCCAGCGAGCTTGACAACCGGTTCAAGTGCAAGTAGACGTCGGTGCCGTAGCCCTCCATCGAGATGAGCTTGAGGTCACCGCCAAAGTACTGGGCGTATAGTCTCAGAATGGGCAACCCGTACCCGAACCCGGCCATTGGCGCCTTGAACGACGACAGGTTTTCGTCGCATTCGAGCGACGGTGTCTCGTTCACCGTGGTGTACAAGTAGGTCCAGATGAGGGGCACTTGCAGCGAGGCGATGCCGCCCCCTTCATCACTAATCTTGATGGCGATGTCTTCCAGCCCTTGCGAGATGATCACTTTGATCGGGGGATACTTGAGGTCATTGATATCGATGTCTTTAGCGGTGAGCTTCGGGTTTTCTTCAAGCATCTTCTGTTTGAGGCGAGGAGTGTGGAACTCAATCGTGGCCCGCAACGAGTTTTTGAGTGTCTCGAATAACATGTGGATCAAGTGGCCCGGGACGTACATGAACAGAATGTCGTCCAGAGACGTGATCAACTGGATCTCGGGCCCTTCGATAAGCCCGTAAAAGTCCTCGCAGATGTACAGCGCCGTCTCGATGGCATCTTGACAAATGTCGGCGACGTTACAATCGGTACAGATGACCCCGACGTAATTCAGCTTACCCTTACTGCCCCCAGCTCCGTTGAAAAACAGCAGGATCCGCTGGCGAGTTGGCAGCGCCTGCGCCATGTTAAGGGCGATGTGTTGGCCAATCAACATGCGGATGCCGATTCGCAGAAGGTAGAACTTATCCAAAAACGCCTGGATTTGCGAGTTCACGAGCACCTTCAGGTTTTGCAGCTTCCATTCTTGAACTCCCTGAGCCATGGTGGCCACGGTAGCATCGTGTCGCTTTTTGATCTTGGTGAGAGCATCATTCACTAGCTTATTGTAATCATAAACCTCTTTGGGCCACACGATGTTGGCGGGACACGGAGTATAGTATTTGAGACCATACGTAGGACTCAGTTCGTCGTTGATCCCCAGTCCTGCCCGGGACGGATGATGACGTTTGAGCACGACGCCATCATCGACGTAGGGAGGAATATCGGTCATTTCCGGCACCGGAGCCGGTTCCTGGGGGGGTATTTGCTCACTAGCATCCCCCAGATCGAGTAATTTGGCTAATTCGTCCAGCACTTTGGGCAGGGGCAACAGCGTGAGTTCTTCAAACAGCTGAGCGTACCAATCGCGCACTTTAAGCGTCAGCGGCATGCCACTAAGCCCAAACGGAGCATTTTCAAGGTCCTTAACCTTCTTAGCAAGCCGGATGGGAAGCTCCTCACAAATAAATTGCAGGGCCAAAAAGATCAGCCCCGGCAGGGGATTAGGACCAAACTGGACCATCTGTCGAAGCAGCACCGGGGTCTGTTTGAACGAGGCATACTTGTAGACCGCCTCTCGTAACGCGGGAGTGATGGCGAACCCGGTCATCCGATCCAATCACTCGTGGGGTTGGGAACCGATTATGGGTTTAGGTGAGTCGAAAGTGCGTGAGTGTTGGTAGGGAACCGGGCGCGACGTCCGGCATATAGCGGAGGCAGACCCCGAAAAAAAAGGCTTCCATTACACCGCACTTTAGAAGTGTGGGGGGACGATGACAATGAGCCGGTCCTATCGGCACTACTTTCCTAACCTCCGGAGCCGCGGCCCGATATCGGAGCCGGAAAGACAAATAACTTAGCCTTTCACACTAAGACGACGTGTGTGTGTGTGTGTGTGTGTGAAAAGTATTGGCATATTACGTAGGGGAACAATGGTGGGAAACTGGGTGACGCTAGCTCTCGCCTTGGTGACACTGACACTGAGATGGTAAGTCGGTGCCGTTACCGGTGCGCACATGTGGTAAACCACCATGGTACCATCTAGGTCCCACTGATAAGGAAAAGCCCTCGACTACAACTACTATAGATGACTAACAGTAGGATAATGTAATGGGTTAATTAATGGTAGATGGTTTGCTAAGGGTTTGGTCGGTTCCGTTCGACCGCGAGGACTGGCCCCGGCGGTTACCCCATAAGTTGCTCGCCGGGGCTGGACTCCGATCATGACCTCCGTTGTCTCCGTATGGGGCGGGTGGGGACACGTAAACCTCATGATGAAGTAGAAAGCGCTCACCTTAGCAGTTACCATTGTGTGGACGTGTGTTATCACGAGCCACACCGGTGATCTTTGTTGTAAATGGTTATCAGCTCATCCTTGGAAGTGACTCACGGCTAACACCACCCGCACGCGGTTGTCAAATATGCTCACGTGCCGAAGATATGCCCCAGGGCTACCTAACCGCTTCAAGGAAACTTTAGTCGAGAATGTGAAATTGAAGCCAATTGTAAGCTAGTCGATCGACATTGACCCACAATTAAGTTGGATAGACTACCGGTCCTGGTTGATAAGGTAAAGTCGATGATTTGGCGTTGTTACCACCGCTACTACGCTACTATTGTCTGGCATAACCATGTCAACCACTTGAGTCACCTCCCCGCATCGTGACGTCATTATTACCGATACGTGCCTTATCACCCTCGCCGATGAAAAGTCCGGCACACACCACCCCTAAAGTCACCTTCGGACACCCGGAACCACGCCCCCACACAATCAATCGATATATAAATCACCATCGATCTCCACCAACCTGTCAATCCGACTTTTGATCTGATGGTGGTGCCGAGAGTTTTCACAGTAAAGAACTTCCAAACGGCCCTGCGCCACTGGGTGCCCATCAGTCGTGTGGTCAAGGTGAACGCCATTGCTCAGTTCTCCTCTCGCCAACACTGTGTCGACTATTACCGTCAACCAGTGACTTCGGCGACCGAGGAAGTGGAGGATGTGTTTGTGCCTACGGTGTCACTGAACGGAGATGTTGAGACGGCTGGTCCGACCAACAAACCCTAGATGATGACGACTTTTAATGAGAACAACGACAGTCTATACGAAATACCATATTCTAAATGATTTACCACTGTAATGGGCCCGGATAGCTCGGTCAAGGAGGCCCTAGTAGCACAGGCCAATAACATTTGCTAGCACCGTACGATAAGGAAATCATCCTGCATCGGGTCATCGGAATTGCCTAATTGGGACGAAGCCTGGGGAATGCTGCCATCGTTCACCAATGACTGCACTAAACTCCGTCTATCCTCGGCTCCGAAGCCTTAACGAATCAGAAATCAAATATTGGGTCAGCTTCCATCAATACTAGGGGTTTATACCGTCGATAACTCTTAAACCCCCGTTTTCGGGTCAGGGGAAGGATCATTTTTGTTCATCGCCACTAACCTGTGGGGAAGCACAACTTAGGGGCTTCAAGCCACGGGATCGGAGTCCTTCCCAAAATCGCATCCTCCCCGATCGTCCCCATTGAGTAATTTTTACCGCGACTATTTGATCCTACTCATTGACCAACACACTTTGTATTTATTTGGTCATTTCATCAAACCCGTTGGTGAAATGGAGTCTTATATTAATTAGTCTATAGTACAGCACGTCACGTTTACTCGTCGTCTTCGAGGGTTTGGGCAGCGATTCTGTCCAAATCTCTTTGACCGTTTTCCGAGATTCTTCTACCACCCTTGGGCGAGAGTTCGACGACCCCGATCTTTTGCAACGATTGCAAGGCCTTTCTGTTGATCGAGCCCGAGGCGTCAGCGTGTCTGTGGGGTCTGAAACCTCTGTTGACGGCACCACCGTACAACTTGTTCAAAGCACCCACACCGACTTGCTTTCTCAAGTAGATGTGTCTGGCGATCGAAGCAGCTCTCTTGTAGAACCAGAGTTCCGATTCTTGAGGAGGCAATTCGTTACCGGCCGAAGTCTTCACGAGGTCGACGTAACCGGGCACTTCGAGCTTACCTTGTCTTTGCAAGAAAAGCGCGTAAGCGTTGATGAATTCTTGAGCAGGAACGTCTCTAATATGTTAGTTGTTTGAACTTTATCGGTGTTACTACTGTCGTTTACGGGATAGCTCAAACAACTGGTTCAAAAACGTCGACTAAAATCCATCCCTTGACAAAAGGATGGGTTAAAGAAGGAACATGATATAAACGTTGTTAGCAATGAGGGACCTCAAAGCGCTATCCACCACGACAGTAATAACAGTAAGCCAATCTCACGGGGAGTGAGTGGTTGGAACCACATACCTAACGGAAACACCGGGCATACTGATATTTGGTGAAGAAAAAAATCTTTGACGATTCGATGGTTAAAATAGGCCGGTGCGACAATTTTTCGGTGTGCACATAATTTTGGTCGCGTGACTTTTCATTGTTAGGGTTGTAACCCTAGACACTACGAGGACATCAGTAGGCTCAAACAAGGTGATAACCATCCTATTGAGGTGATTGGGAATAAGCAGTTGGTTTGTTAAACGTGGTGACCGTCCCCGTCTTCAAGTTTTAATGATTTTACGATGTTTAGCTTTATGCACCGTACGATTCTAATACAAGTCATACTTTGAAGTAGGACAGACTCTAATCGTAATGTAAGACGTAATTCTATCAAAAGCAGCTTATTAACTTATGGTTAGTTGGTTTCAATTTACTAGATTTTTCAACTGCTCGTTACAATTTTCAAATTTTGAGGAAAATCAAGTAACTTAGACAATGGTGTTTTAGTCTCAAGTTTTCTGTCAATTGCTATATCATCTATGTCAATTCATTAATGCATTATTACTGGTTTTCTTCGGCAAACGTAGTGACAAATGCCACCAACTTCTTAACACTGTCCAACGTGACGGCGTTGTAAAGCGACGCTCTCATACCACCGACACTCCGGTGTCCTTTAAGCCCAGTGAGGTTTTGTTCTCCGGCTTCCTTCAAAAACTTCGCCTCCAATTCTTCCAGAGGCAACGTGAACACCACATTCATCTTTGATCTGACGCGAGCATCGGTCACCGGCAACTTATAGAAGTTAGGATAGGCTTCAAGCGCCCGGTACAACAACTGGGCCTTTTCACGGTTGTGGGCCTCGATGGCATCGACACCTCCTTCGGCTACAAGCCTCTCCGTCACCAACTTGAGAATGTGACAAGTAAAAATGGGGATGGTGTTGTAGGCACTGTTGTTCGTGACAACCGTATCCCACTTGAACGCAATCGGCACCAATGGTAACCCGGCCTCCTTCACCTTGGCATCGTCGTAGGTCAAAAGGTCTTTACGCACGATGTAGATGGTCAAACCCGCCAAGCCAATGTTCTTTTGCGCCCCGGCCATGATCACACCGTACTTAGACACGTCCACCTTCTTCGAAAGGATGTTGGACGAAGTATCGGCAACAAGCACACACCCTTCAGGCAAGTAGTCTGCTGGAGGCACGTCGGGGAACTCGTTACCATTGACGGTCTCATTGTCACACACGTACAAGTAAGCGGTGTCCTTAGCAAGCGGCTTCCATTCCAGATACGGAGGGATGGTAGCGTACTTGCTGTCCTTGGTGTTGACGACGACATCAACGTCCAAGCCAAGTCTAGCGGCTTCTTCCGCCAGCTTCTTCAGCCACAGACCAGTGACGGCATACGCCGCCCGACCCTTGGTTCCGTGTTCGGTGGCATAGTGACCAGCAAGGTTGTAGGCGATGGAGGAAAACCCAGTGGTGCCCCCACCTTGCATGAAGAACACTTCGTAGTTATCGGGAACGTCCATAAGCTTCTTGAGAGCGGCTTTGGTGTCGTCAATCACTTGGATGGCAGGCTTGCTCCGGTGAGAGATCTCGCCGATACCAATGCCCTGGTTAGCGTACTGGAGCAAGTCCACGGCAGCTTGTTGAAGCACTTCAGTGGGTAACACTGCCGGACCGGCACCGAAGTAATTGGGGGGTTCTCTGTCGAGGCTCATGGGGGAGAAAGGAGGGTTGAGTCACTCCGATCACTCGCAGTGAATATTAATGGGGTTTGGCGCGCGGTGCGACTCATCGGCCCGAGTCACAAGAATAGGCGAGATCCCGAGTCATAGATTTTAGGAGGAGGAAAGGCCAGGTTATATGTACAGGGTGAAGATGATATCTATCGCAAGTGAGCACTGGCATTCTTGTAGAGCGACTGCCAGATAAACGCCTCCGAAAGCATGAGTTCGACGTCCTTATCCGTCCACCCCTGTGTCGGCGGGTTCTGGAGAAATAAGATCACTTCTTGGAAGTCCATTTGCTTAAGTTGCAGAGCAAACTTGATGAGGAACGCCGCACACACGTACACATGGAAGTTGTTGAATCCAAGCGGTGTTTCCAGAAGGTAGGTATCCCACATGCGAATGATTAACTCGATCAGCATCTCCCGCATCAATAAGCAGTTCATCCACCGGAACGAAAACTGCAAGAACTCGATCCCTTCGCGATCAAAGTGGTTTAGAAGATCGACGTCGATCTTGGCCACGAGGTTACGGAGGTCGTTGACTTGACGATGGATCCCCGGTTGCTCGTGGATGTAATTGTCGGTGATATTTTCCAATAACTTCGAGAGACACCAATACGTGTCGGCCTCGATGAGCACGAGGGCTTTGGGACTAATGAGGCGCAGGTCGAGGGTATCAATCGTAAAATTGAGCAACTCGGGGTGGTCTAACAATGCGTGTTCGTAGTCGTCGTCGACAAATAACCCGGGGATCATCAAGTGGGGGTCCTGCTCCCGTAACTTTTGCCGCTGAAGCTGCCAAATGTAGTTCATGATGAATATCTGGAAGAATGGTGTTGCCAAGTCGTTGATGCCCTGAACGTAGCCACTAGCAGGGTGACGAACTGCCCAAAGGTAGAGGATCTTTCTCAACAGGCGTTGCACTGGTTCCAGACTGTAGAATTTTTGGGTGGGGTTAGTCCGCTTGACGTCGATCTTGATTTGGTGGTCTAAAGCTTTATCTTTGTTGGTGGCCAAGTTGGTGATCTCGCTCCCGATCTGAGGGTACGAGCTCGACTCGTCAAAGTCGATGGTGATCAGGTTAAATCCTTCCACGTACTCGTCGCGCTTGCGTTTGAGCGTCAGGGCCTGTCTCGCTTTATTTGTCGGGAGATACCCCAATAATAATTGCCACAGCATCGCTCGCATTTCCGAGGGGATTCCATTCCACGAAAGCTTCCGTAAATCAGCGATATCAACACTAGTATCGGTAGTCATCACTTGCTTAAACTTAAGGTACTTGTTCTGAAGCTGATTAAGCTTAGAGATCTCCAGCTTGGTCACCACGTCTTCTTCATCATCAGGAGGCACACTTTGCTCATGGTGACCCCCTACCACGCCAAGTTCAGGGAAGAACAGGTCCACATACCCGTGCTGCAACAGGACTACTCGCAGTAAGCTCTTGGGAGTAACGGTAGCCGAAATAGGGTTGATATCTTCTTCAATTCCAGCATCCCAGTCGTCATCCAAGTCGGTGTAACCCGTGTTATTTTGACGCCGCAGTCCCTTCAGCGAACTACTCACCGTACGCCGAGCCTGAGGCATTTTGCTAGCATAATCCAACACCAGGGAATCGGTAGTCCGGCTACCGGACCGAGAACCAGCTCCACTCATCAGTCCGTAGATGTGGGCATGCGAATCGTCGACGGTCGGAGCCAGCGAATGCTTCTTCAGCAGTCCCGTAAGCAGCAAGTTCTTAAGGAACGACGAAAGGTTCTTGCCCTTGCCCCCATGGTCTCCAAAGATAAACTCGTTATTGCTCCCGTGGTACACCTGGGACATCTCTTGCTTCTTGCCCATAGCTCTCAGTGGAGGGATCTAAGTAAACACTTGGCGCGAACTAACAAAATCACCCAAACCTGACAAACCTTTAGCCTGGCTTTCTCCGACTACGACTTAACCTGACTAGGACTTTGTCTGACTAAGACTAACTAGTACTATAACTAACTGTCTTGAGGTTGTCTTCAACGCCAACTTCAATATCACTAGGATTAGTTTTACTAGGCTTGGGTATTGCCAATGGTTGGGTTATGTAAATCTAATGTGCTAAAACAACTAAAAAACGAAGCCAGGAAGCGTAGGCTGTTAAAGCAAAATCTACGTTTTCAATAGTAACTGGTTACTTTCATGATTAATCTATTTACGGAGGTGTTATGGTAGTGGGGTGATGGTGTGGCCCTATGTTATAGCCGCACTAGGTAGCAATTACGTTCCGCTAGCTAGCCGATCGCACAGACTGTGAGGCTCCTTAGTTAGAGTCATCGGTATACACTGATAGTACGGGATATACTGATACTAGAGCATTAATATCTCATGACTAAGTAATGATCAGTAAAATTTCAACCTCCTAAAAAGTTGTTTAGGCTACGATTACGTCATTTGGACCGGAGTTATCCCTCATAAAATCTGGCTAGGGTCCCCGGTGCGCGCCTCCGATAAGCGCAATGGTAAATCGGTACCGATGAGGACTATGACCGACGCGGAACCCCCGACGAAAAGACAACGTACTCTGGACGAAAATGGTACCGAATCCACCTACCAAAAGGGCTACGCTCCGGTGAAACCCGAGTTCATCGTCCAGGATAAACCGCAAGCGACTTACGACGATGATGCTGCGGAAAAGGGAGGTCATCACGAACCCAACAAGCCTCAAAAGGGGAAAAAACAACGGGGACAAAACAAGAACCGAGACTTCAAACAAACCCATCACGAAGCTCGTCTTTGTTCTACTAGAGTCGACCCCGATAACTTAAAGGAGTGCTCATTTGGTGATAAGTGTAAAAACATCCATGACATCGATGCCTACTTAAACGAGAAGCTTCCCGATATTGAAGGGATTTGTCCCGTGTTTAAAGCGCTTGGCTACTGTCCTGCTGGACTCAAATGTCGCTGGCTTGGCTCTCACTACACCGATGGTCATCTTGTCACACTGGACGCCATCAATGATTCGGGGGAAATCAACAAGATTGCCAACGACCACAAGTATGCCATGCAAAAGAAAAAGTATGACTGGGGGATTTCCGATGACGTCACCAAGTGGATGGACTCGATCATCAATAACGATGAAAATCGGGAAAAACGTAAGGATAACCAGGCTACCTTTGTCGAACAACCACCCAGACCGGCAGAAAAGAAGCGGATCCATCTTAAGGGAGCTAAGATCGTGCTGCCGCTCACCACGGTGGGTAATTTGCCCTACCGTCGGTTAATGCGGTCATTGGGAGCCGACGTTACCTACTGCGAAATGGCATTGCTGGTGCCGTTAGTACTGGGCCACAATCCCGAATGGGCATTACCTAAAGCTCATCAACTGGAATACCCCGGGTTCGGTGTCCAGATTGCTGCTGCAAAGCACTGGGCAGCCGCGAAAGCTGCTGAAGCCATCTACCGGGAAACCTCGCAAGTTAGTGAGCTTAACTTGAACTGTGGTTGTCCCATTGACTTGTTATACAAGCAAGGTCAAGGTTCAGCTCTCATGGACCAGCCCGCTCGTCTCTGTCGTCTCCTTAAGGCGATGAACTTATCGCTGGGAGATATCCCCGTCACCGTCAAGATCCGTACGGGGACTAAAGATGGTAAAAATACCGCTAAGCAGTTAGTGGAGAGAGTGTTGGGGGAAAACGACGTCGCTGCCATCACCTTACACGGTCGTCTGAGACAACAACGGTACACTCGTGATGCCGACTGGGACTATATTGCCGAAGTGGGACGTACCGTTCAAGAATGGAACCACAAAAAGCAGGAAGATAAGGACCGTTGCGATATCCCCGATACCTTCTTTATCGGTAACGGTGATATCTTCAACCATGAAGACTGGTACCGTGAAACTGGTAAAGAGGGTATCGACTCGGTGATGGTGGCTCGAGGCGCTCTCATCAAACCGTGGATCTTCGAAGAAGTAGAAGCGGGTCAATACTTGGATAAGTCGGCTCTGGAGAGATTGGCGATGTTGAAGACGTACGCTGACTTTGCCATCGAGCACTGGGGGTCCGATGAACCCGGAGTGGCTCAAGCTCGCCGGTTCATGTGTGAATTCATGTCGTTCACTCATCGTTACGTACCAGTGGGGATCTTGGAACGGGCTGATATTAAGATCAACGACCGGCCGCCGATGTGGAAGGGTCGTAACGAATTAGAAACGCTTTTGGGACTGGGAGACTACCGCGACTGGATCAAGGTGACGGAGATGTTTTTGGGTCCGGCGAAGGACTTTTCCTTCACTCCAAAGCACAAGTCGAGTGCATACCCTGCCGAAAAGTGATATAGATATGTAAATAGGTGTATATATGGGGGTTTCATAGGGAAGAGGTTTGAGTATAGGATATCACAATGAGTAGACACTTTCCTTGATGATACGCCACAAATTCATAGCTTCGAGTACAATTAGAAAACCGCCAACACAAGCTGGTTGAAGATTGCTGGATGTTTAGATCCAAGTAATACTGTCTTAATGAGTTCGTCAACGGATTTCACTAGAAGTTCTCAATGTCTGGTCCCCAATCTATCTGCCCGAAGATCGTCAACTTCATTGCAATTGCGAGTACTTCCACTAGTGACGTCAGCGGATAACTCGATGTTTTCGGGAGGCAGGACTGACGAACCCTCAAACCAACTATGAAGGTTAAACAATTTGCGGGTGATCCAAGCTCGTTCAACACGTTGACCATCTGGCGCAGCTGTGATCTCTTCACCAATATCGCTAGCACTCATAGTTTCGTCATTTTGACGAAGCTTGAAGTGCCAAACAAAATAGACACCCACCATCATTGCCATAAGAGCAATTCCACCGACAA
>JAJMSK010000107.1:0-17003 GCA_030578555.1 Diutina neorugosa
TGCCAGTTGTGGAAAAGGATCAACGAAGGAGCATTGCCACCTTCAGTTTTCAATTGTGAAATGGCTGGCTGGTGTCATCGTCAGAGGAGTTCTCGACGGTATATGACGTTGCCAGGCATTTCCAGATGTCGTAAAGGATCGACGAAGAGGCATTGCCATCTTCAGTCGTCAAATGGATCACGATAACGCCGTAAACAGCGAATCGAACAAAGCTTGGAAGGAGAGATGGTGTCGTCAGAGGAATCGTCAGAGAAGGTTCGACGATGCCAGCACCACGGGTATTGCGACAGTGAGGTTTGACCATTCCAAGGTTCATGGGTGACATTAGTTCATATCATATGTTACCCGTTGAAGGCTCAAGAGTCTTGCGCCCACCCTTGCCCCAGGTTGAAGACGTGTGCCTTGGTGGAAAGCTATCTTCGAAGGGGACACGGGCGTATTGTTTTGGTGGTGAGGAAGAAACTTAGGGTTGGGGAGGGTGTATTTATATTGCAAAAAGCAGGAGGCCGCCCAGGTTTTCTGGGGAGCACCACGAGACCTAGAGTGCGTGTTGGCCGTGTGTTGGCCGTCGAACTCTACTCTAAATGATAAGATACAGACTATTTTGACCCCCACAATCGATCTCTTTACTCCAATACTTTCATAACCATTCAAATTTTAACTTTAAATCCGTTTCTAAGCTGGTACTGCAGATAGTTGAATCACTCCAAAATGGGGTGTTTTTTGATCGTTCAAACGGGGATTACAACATCTATTAGTTCAAGAATGTAAAATTGAGTTACTTTGGACCAGTTTCATCGACAGATATCGATTTTTAACGTTATATTCGGTCGATGTCTCCTTCGCTTACAAGGAGCGCGCACCTCGTTAACCGAGAGTGAACACTGACAAATCCGTCTATCTGTTGACCTTAACCGAAACTATCGCTTGATATATATGGGAAAAGGGTGAACCAAGTTTAATAAGTTAGCTAGGTTATCGTGTCGAAGTCTTTGCTACTAAAGTTGTGTTGACTTAGACAAGATTGGTCTCAGTTCTGGCCCCGGTAAATCTTGTCTCACTTCATAAACCACTGACATTGTTGAAGTCTCAAGTCGATGCGACTAAATATAGAAGATCGCTCAATTTTCATGGGAAAAAATCGTACTAAGTTCGACAAGATAGCTACGTTGTGGTTTCGTGATGTTGGTTATCAAAGCTCTTTCGATTAGCTTTTGTGGCACAAACTAGATCTCATCAGACCTTCGCACCATTGACACTACCTGCGGTCCGACGCCCACTTGTTTACCCCACGATAAAGCCACGAAAATCTATTGGATGACGATAATTTTCTAACTTATTGTCACCAAATCCTTCCCTGAAGACCTCCAAACTTCACCCATAGTCGTGGTATTGATTTGGCACTACCGAACTCATGTACTTAGCGATCAGAGCCGCACAGTGTCAAATCAGCTGTACATATTTACGCAAGGTCCGGGGATTGAGTGAAGCGAGTAATATCCGACGGCCGATTCTAAAACCTCAACCATCTTGCTAGAAAATACTCGGAGAAAGCTCCCTAACAACGAGGATCGAGCGGGTCTCGGTGTCCGTCAATTCCCTTTTGAGAAGTTTGTTTACAAATTTCCCAATCGGGATTCATTATGGATAGAGACACCTTCGCACCAACCTACAACCACCATCGTTTCCAAAAGCGTGATGATCTTTGGTCCGTTCATGTAGCTTGACTTCTATCGTTGAGGATGAATTCTATATTTTAATTTCTACTCAAAACTAACTGTGCTCTCCTCGAAATTGTCGTTGTATTGCCAGCGTATGCTTCCTAACTCAAAAACCACTTCCAACTGTGAAGCTTGGCGGTCGCTAGGGAAGGATATGGTGGCAATAAGTTGGTGAATAACTGTCATCCAATGAATTTTCGTGGCTTTATCGTGGGTTAAAGAAAGAGGCGTCGAGTTGCAGGCATCGACGATGGTGTGGACGTTTGATGAGATTAAGTTCGAGCCACAGAAGCTAATCGAAAAAGCTTCGGTAACCACCATCACGAAACCACAACGTAGCTATCTTGTCGAACTTAGTACGAATCTTTCCCATGAAAACTGAGCGATCTTCTATATTTAGTCTTATCGACCCATGGAGACATATCAACAAGATGTCGGTAATTATGAGGTGAACTAAAATAACCGGGGCCAGAACTGAAACCAAGCTTATCTAATTCGATTAGTTTCAACCGTATCGATACCGGGGAACTTAGCATCGATTCAAAATTGTAACTGGCGTTTAGTAATGATGGTTAAATCAATACAAGATCAAGGGAAATAGTCCAAAAACTATACCACCACCAAGACAATGAGAAATTAAAAATGTCGAAAGCGGCTCAAAATGTCGAAGACGGCGAAAGCGGCGAGTGAACTACGGTGGGAAGGGAGGTCTTGTCCCCTAATTCCAAAATCTATGAGTAGGGGTGTTCTCCTCCCTCCACAACCTTCACTTGGCCAACAATTACTCATGAGAACTACTAATAGTTGGAACTCCCAATGTTTGGTCAACTTGTTGGAGAACCACTGGCGTGATTCACCAATTGTTTGAGTATACTTTACAGGAAACTTTGGTTATAGTCGAAAGTATTGTGTAGTATGGCAATGCTTAATGAAACTGAGAAAGTCCACTCCTCTACGGAGTACTACACTAGCGACAATGCTGACGAAAATGTCACCGGTCCGCGACCGTCATCCCAACAGTAGTTTTAAAAGTTATTACTATTGTAGTGGAGTTGTAGTACTCTTCTTGTATCAAACTATATACAGCTATATAATTGTTGGTGCCCCGGACTCCGAAGAGTCCCACCCACCGCTGTCCAAGAACATTGGTCGGCACCACCCTCTCCATCAACTATCCCCAGCGCGACTATCTCCGCTTGAAGTAGGCCGTCTTCTGTGGAGCGTCTTTCGACATGAGGACATTTGATCGCCAGTACCGTCGGCGCCCGAAAGCAACATCAGCAAACTATATAATCCTCTCTCCCTGAATCTCAACTCACCGCTGCAACCACGGATTTTTCTTCCAGTCGACTTTGCTTTCAGCTAGCCTTCTCCGGTTCAACGACAAACCTTCCCACTTTGTTCAGTGACCACGCTACCCTTTTTAGGCGTGCCTCATTATTCAATTCACCGACACGCCTTTTGTCCAATCCAATGTCTTTTTCTTGTCTCATTATTCAATTCAACGACAAGTACGTTGTCCAATCATCCATCTCTTATCCAATTCAATGATCCATCTGTCCCTTTTGAAGGTTGTCTCCCCTCCAGCAGTGGCAGCAAAGTCACTTTCCGATAGTCTGTGGTCCGTCAGTAAGTTGAGCATAGGTAATTAATATTCTGGGCGGGTCGAAACCTCTCTTTTGTACCCCCTGGCGGGCCGAAGCCTCCTGTTAGTATGCTGGGCGGGCCGAAGCCTCTCTTTTGTACCCATTGGCCGAAGCCTCCTCTTTTGTATCCTGGTTTCTGTTAGTATCCTGGTTTCTGTTAGTATCCTGGTTTCTGTTAGTATCCTGGGTTGGTTATATCGTTGGTCTGTCATTGTTTTGTCATGTTGATCAAAATCGCTGTTAAAAAAAAAGTACAAGGACCAAACTTGGGGGACGAGTCGACCCTTAAATAGTCGTCTTGCCACCATTGTTTGATTAATTGGTAAGACGGGGCGAGGCCTACGTTCCCCGCCTTTGTTGACGACCCAACCTCGTATCTCGTTTAGTGTGATTTTAAATTAATTTTAGTGGGAATACGGTAGGAATTTGCGAACACGAGACAGGCACGAAGATGAATCGATACGAACTTCCCCCAAGTCAATATCGTACAAACTCGTCGAGATCGTCGTGCTGGTCGTGAGCGGCGCCTCATCCTTGGGCGTGTTTATTACCATGTAAACTCACGTCATAGAAAAATATTTGGGGGCTTTGGTAGAAAAGACAACGCGCCACCGATTTACCCACATCTCGTCAACTTCAGTCAAAGAAAATGGGGGGTTTCAAAGGTTAACAAGATATATGTGTTTATTTGCTGATGGACACCTCTTTGGCGTTCATTTGGTGTCATTTGCTCCATTTCTCGTCATTTGGGGAGGAGCGCGAAGGGCGGGCACCAAATGAGAACGACGGGGGTCTCGCCCCCCTGGTAGCGCCTGTTACCAAAGTCTCCGTGATAACCCGATTTCCACTGACGTCATAACTGACAATATCACCCTCGGTCTAGAACCTCAACCAAAGACCACCTGAGCGATCTCTATACGAAATAATAAGGAAGTCGATGTCAGAGGCAATACGCTCGAGATTATGGAGATGGACATATTTATCAAGTACCAAATGGAAAATAAGGTTGCTGATAACAGCCGTGCACGGCTAGCAACCGTGTACTCCTCACCTCCACGATTGCACCACGTATATCGGGGATATGTCTTTGAACGGAAGTCGAGGATATGTCAGGGGCATATTTCAAGGCTAACCTAGGCTATAACCGTTGCATTAACCGATATGAAACGCAATGAGTCAACCTTCGATCAATACACTGGCTTCTGAACTCACAAATGGCTCCATCGATAAACAAAATGTAAAGTAGCACTATAAATATACGGCAGCAAACCCTAATGACAATTTGCTCGCTTACTGTTACCATTACTGTTTTGTAAGTCTACTAAACCACAGTGGATCTTCACAAGATTGATTAGCTTTTGATATACATGCAATGCCATTGCTGGTGGTTACTGCGGATGGCGACACAGTACTGGTCGACGATTTTGGTGGGTTTGTAGGTCTCTTAAAGGCTCGACTTTACCACATATTCACGTTTCCAGATGTTATCAGCTTCAACAAGCTTGAGAACCGTGAGAGTCTACCCCCAGTCAGGAGGTGACGGTGGTACAAATATAGGTGAGACTAAATGGAGGCTCCCCTTGAAACAGCTCGGTATATCCTCCTTCGTAAATGTCCTCGACATTGTAGTCCGCCTTTTGCACCATCCGAGGACTCGGCAGTGACATCGACGGTATCCACCAATCGGTTATGCTGCTTTGTTGATGCTGGCAACTTCCACCGTCAATTTCGGATTAGAACAATCCCCTAACCGTATTGTTACGGATGATAATACGACCTGGAACCATTTACCAAAAGGCAACAGCTGATAAAACCTTTGCTCCTTAGCCACTAACGCTTCCATTGACAGTACCTGGAGTAAACAAATGAACGCAAGAGGATGAGATTAAACCAGACTGTATCCCTTTTGGAACGACCTGTTGCTAGCACGTTTCATTGGCAATGGTGTATCCACGAGCCTCGAAAAACTCGAGAGCTTCGAGAGCTGAAACAAGCAGTAACGATGACGTTGGGTTGAGTATTAATATCAACATGACAATGGAACTTATCCTCAACTCTCAATCGGAATACCTTCACCTTGGGGGTGTTTATCTAGAACTTTCGCGGGATCTTGATGATGTGCGATTCGCACGGTAGCGTTAGTCACCACCAGCACCATCTTACTGGTGACGGCGTTAACGACGGTATAAGCTGACAAAATAGGGACAGTTCTTCATTCTGTGTCAACGGCTCGTCAAAAATCAGCTTAATCGTGTACTTTCCGTTATGCGCTAACGTACCACTCGCTTATTATGGAAGGTGCGCACACACCACGAGCCGCACTACGGAGTTTACGGAGACGGGGAAGAGTAGAGCAAAGGGAAGAGTAGAGCAAAGGGAAGAGTTAAGCAAAGGGAAGAGTTAAGCAAAGGAAAGAGTAGTGATTGGTAAGTACACGACTATTTTCGATGAAGGAGGGAGAAGAGTAATAAAAATAATGATCGCTTCGCGGTGAGGGTGCGGCTGTACCTACATCAGCTTGCGTGTTTTCCAGTTGTGAGCCAGGGTTGGCGATGTATCCAAACCATAGCATAGATCTAAGACATCAACAACGCCATTCTAAACCGTTAGTAATAGTCAAAACTCAAGTTTTACATTGACACAAGAGCCATCCTGTGGCAACCTAAAACTGGGCTTTGATCTGCACTGCCGCGTGGGCCTTACGTATCCAAATCGGTGCCTGAGTAACGGAAACCGACCTTCTCGGGCAAACGACTGTTCCTGGAGCGTTCGTCAGTCAAGACATGGTTCACTTTGTCGGATCCTCTCATCTCCATGTTAGCCTCCCCCCCCAAAAAGCTTCCATAGAGATGAGGTTCACCTCCTCAGATCTTTCCAGTCGAGACTTCGGATCAAGCAACCAGGAGCACCCGCTCGCCGTCTCGGATCGATCAACTTCGTTTGTATAACAATGTCCATTGATGTCACCTTTTCAGATCAACTCGAGTCCGTCACTGAAGAGGAAATGTGCGGTCGATCCAGGGGTTTATATAGACGACGGGGTTGGGGTGGTGCCTCGTCTCCTCCGCGAGCTCCCCCACGCTCAGACCACGCTCCCCCACGCTCAGACGACGCTCCCACGCTCTCCCCGCACTCTCCCCTTGGTTGATCCTAGGGACTACTTGGTAACCACGCATTCCGATCGTCGTCGTAACAACAAAATATTTTTCCCACAGACCACAATGCCACCACCAAATAACCCAGAACACTAGGTGTAACGAGTGTATCTACTGTTCCCTTGTGGTCTTACCCACTTTTTCTTCTAACATTTAGTTGGTTTAATCGTGACACAATCTCCGATAGTTTTGTGGTTGGCGCCAATTTACGGGACACGATCCCGTCGCATGCAGAATCCCGCCTGGATGCCCCCGAGGACATGCGCCACCTCGACGACATACGCACACTCGACGACATACGCACACTCGACGACATACTGGCCCTGCTTATTAAAGCCGGGGAGTTTTGTTATGGGCAAACTTCGCTCAAATAGTACTCCTATATCTACGAGAAAAGACAACACCTGACTTTCTGTCCTTATTCTTTTACTTTCTATCCTTATTCTTTCACTATACGGTTGTATTTCTCTAACGATGGGGCTCTTAGATTTCGTCACCGTCTCGTGGAAAGTTATGGAAATTTGCATGCGTCATGATATTTTGAGGCAGGGGCGCTCGGGAGATAACATACAGGCGCACAACAGTTGAGAGGACACTATTAGCCCCCCCTTCGTCATCCCGCTCAGAGGCCTAAGCATCAACTGTATTATGTGGGTCAAGTTTTGCGGTGATTATCTGTTACACCATCCACGCCTATAACATTAACTATCGAGAGTTCTTTGCTAGTTCTTTGCTAGAACTAGCTTACGATTGTTTTTACCAACCCGTTGAGTAGTTGTCGTACTTGCTAATGTACATGACAGTTACGGCTCGCGATGACATCATACAAACCCGCTCATCATTTATGGTCAACGAGTACAAAGCAACCACACCCCACGTAATTAATAGGCAGAAAAGCCATCCACACATCGATAAGGAGAACCACCACTCGCACGTGACCATTGAATAGTTCTCTTAGGGTTTGGTGGGAATCTCTACGCAAATATCATCATCTACAGTAGTTGCTGTAATCATTCAATATTCCCGATTATATTATTGCACCAACAGAAAGCTTAACCAACTTATTCCGTGGCCGATTCTACAGAAGTGTCAGCGGATGTGGCAGGGGCAGCTGTGAGTCTAGCTTTTTCTATATGCTGCGCGTTCCCCGAGAAGTTTACTATCTACTTGACGAAACAATGGTCCCAAAGTGTGTCCATCTGGTTTTATCTTCTAGTTGTCCCATCATGAGCAGAACCCCCATATGTCGTACATTGCTTTTGAATTCATATTCATTCACGTAACTAGAGAATACTTAAAATATTTGGGCCAATTACTCGGCATTCGTGCGAGCAAGAGAATTAATGCTTCTTTTTATGGCCAACAACAAATTAATCCGCTTGATACTTTCCAACACAGCAAGCACCAAGCGGACAGCTTCGGACTCATTCGATACACCATTTCCGACACAATCTCTAAATTCCATCCACCGATTATACAAGGTGTCGTAAGATTGCCGAATTCTGCCATCATATCCAGTACTGAAGTCGGTTCTGGCGAATTCGTCGTCTGTTGCCTCAATCAAGGCCCACAAGTTGGGCTCATCAGACGTGTCGGCATTGGCACCTGCGTTTTGAGGATCAATCTTTTGAAGCATAATGTTGGAATGGTATAAGGGCAAATGAGGTGGTAGTTATACATCTATGGGAAGGGGAGGAGAAGGGGGGGGGGCCTCCCCCTATTTTGGATTTTTGTCTGATGTGCTCTCAGAATTCCTGGGCGTGACCCTTGGTGTCTGTTCTAAAGTTTCCTCTCTCGAACCTCTCCCCGCAATTAGACCTCGGGGCCTTCGTTGGATTACTAATCGTCAGTGGGTGTTCCGAGGACCGAAGGCGGTAGATATCAACGTTTTTACCGGGGTGGCTTGCTCCGGAATCGTGCGATGGTCATGGAGGGCTTCATTTGCTTACAATTGCAATCTACGAGCTGTGTTGCTCAATTGGCGCCGCTTAAACGAACGTGATGCTAACTGAAGGCATCTCATCATTGACCTTCACCAAATAGCCAGAGACGTTATAGAATTGATTATACAAAGGTTTTTATTTTTTTTTTTTTTTGGTAAGGAGGAAGTGGTGGTGGGGGTGTTTTTACGATACCATCCATCCATTTCGGGTTCATTGTAGCTGCTAGATCATGCTCATTATGTAGCAACCAACGATAATTAATGATTGGCCAATGGCGTGACTATTATCGGTTGGGTAAAGGGAAGCCAGAGAGAAGTAAAGCCGAGTAAACCAGAGTGCGAGAAGGGCCAATTACTAACTCCCAGGGCATTCATGGCATAAGAGTATCGCTAAAACCTATATGTGTTATGATTGTGATGCTGTAAGTGTTAAGTGAAGCCAAGTAAGCCAGAATCTAGAGTGGAATAAAGTCGAGTAGGCCAGATAAGCCAATATAAGCTATAGTTGAGTAAAAGGTAGTTCCGGTGAACGGCTAAAACCTAGATTTTGATGGCACTAGTACACTGCGATAAAGGATCACCTTAAGGTGGAGATAACCAAGTCGGAGAACGTTGGCTTGACGAATGGGCGATCAATCACGACAGCATCAGGTTTAATAAAATTGGGAACTTCGAACACATGTATTAACGTATCATCGATTAGCAGAGAAACATTAACAGAGTAGAACGTGAACATCGTTTGTACAGTAAAGCATGGTACCAGGTGATGGTTCCGGAGACATTAGTGACGTTATCGATAACAAATTCATTGTCTACTGGTTCCACTTCGTCGCATGTCTTGATAGATACACTATTGGCGATTATTCCAGTAAGAGTGGTGAAATAATCGAGAGAGACATTTTAACCAATTGAAGAGAGCAACTAAAGCGCTATTGGTTTCCATCCATATTGCACTGAGTATTCATTAGTTAACTTATCTTGACTATCTGATCACTGTGTACCGTGTAGTCTCGATGACATAAATGCGGGACAACTCCGATATTATCATTAGAATGAGATGGGGTTAACCTTCATGACGTCATCGGTCGATGTCCATAAGATCTATTGTATATTAAGGTAGCCAAGAAAGCGGTTGAAGAATGATATAGCCTAGGCGGTATCGACAAACACCACCTTGGTGTCGGGCGAAAACCCGTTAATCGATTTTACAATGCTGTCATTATATTATACGTAGATGAAGGACATCACCTACAAATCTATATACTTTACTAATGAATGGCGTAACCATTCGAATGCAATACATCACTTATACTCCGACAATCCGTTGGCAGCAAGCCAGAACCGCTTGAGGACATCGTGGGCCTGTCGTTGTCCTCGAGTCACCATCAATTGACTAACAAACTGTTGTCGTTCTTGCTGGTCACACTTTGCCATGGGTAATGCCTCGACCACCACCAGCAACCACTGTTTGAAATGCATGGGGAGTTTAGCCACAAGGGTGCGAAACACGGGGTAATAGTGGTCCAAACCCAGTCGAAGTCCGCTGACAAACAGGACCGTAAGGGCCTCGGTGAGGCGAAATCCAAGCAGCTGGCGTCCGCCGTCTCCCACGACTAAGTTTTGGAGCAATTGATGGTCTTCGTGGGAACCGCGTTTGAGTTGAAGGAACTTCAGCCAGAACTGATTGACGGCTTTGATGGTGAAGATATCTTTACTAGTGAATGCTTCGAGGGCAAACAAAAGCCCTTGGTTTTGAAACGCCGCGAGCTTGATGAGATGGGACGGCGTTTTCTCGACCATCGTCGTAAACACCAGGAGTACCGGCTTCAGTAAGTCCAGATCATGAGCAAGCTGAGGTTGACGATCAACAAACGCCACGCGAACGATCTCGGTGATTTCGTCAGCGCCTAGTTTAGATGCCAGGGTGATCACAATCGTTTCGAGTAACGAATAAAGCGGAGTACAATGAGCGGGGTCGGTGGAAGGTATCTTGGTGCCGATATAGTCGAGAATTGTCGACAACGGGAAGCAAAACGGACCATCGACCGACTCTCCAAGTCCATGCTTGAAGATATGGCAACATTTCTCCACCACGAGGGGATTGCGAGCAAGTAGATCGATTTGAAGTCCGAATTGGGAGATGCAATTGAGGATGAGAGGCTTGATTTCCAACGGGTCCTGGCGCCAATACTCATTCGTTTGACGTTGCTGGTCGGGAGTAAGCCAATCATCATGGTCTTCGGGAAGCCTCAGAGCTTTAGCGACTTCATTGATGCACAGAACAAGGGATACGGCGTAATCCTCGATCGCCTTGAGGGCATCAACGTCGTTGACGAAACTAGCAGCTACAGCAACGATTTTTGATACCACTGCTTTGATCACTGAAGCAAACTTTTCTGGGTCTTTCACTCCTTGGGCGATGGATACCACTGCGTTACACATACGCTCCCGAATGACGTTGTCAACGCGAGCATCACCGACCATTTGCTCCACTACCGGCTCCAAGTTGGGAAGAAACGGTACCATGCGAGCGGGGCTCTCTTGACAAATATCAAGCACTGTTTTCAGAGCGATAAGTGACGGCACCAGCCCGGTTAAGATGACACCAAATAGGAACTCAAGCACCGAAGGGAGATACTCGAACCCACCATCGGTGTTAAAGACAAACTTGAGTGATCCCAAGAGGCGTAAAAAGGTGATTTCGAGTTGGCGGCTGACACAAGTTCGTTGGCCCAATAACGCCAGCGTTCCCGCAATAAGCCCGTGGCGAAATACATCGAGAACAATCTGAGTATGATCCGAACATTCATCGTAAAATGCAAGCTCGTCGGTGACTTTATACCACATGTATAGCAGCACTTCTAATGCGGAAGCATTCGACGATTGCAGTGACAGCTTTACCGAATCGGCAATGGTGACGTAAAATGGGATCAGAATGAGGTCAGATACCAGCACAAACAAGTCTCCCACCAGAGTACGGTACTGGACGAGTTCTGAGGGCAATTCGTCATGGATCTGAGCTTTTTGCCAGTAGATTTGGGTGCACTGCTGGAGGACTTGATCACGAGCTTCAGTGTGGGCTTGATAACCCTCAGGGTCATTCTGGAACATTTGTTTTAAGAAGTTAGCGTCGTGTTCCAATGTCAGCACGAACTCTTCCCAAAACATGAGTAAGGGTTCACTGACCAGTTCCTCGAGAGGCAGCTGGCCTTCTAAGTGGCAGAAGCGGAGGACAATGCGGAGGATTTGTTGCACCAGCTCTTCGTGGAGATGGCGCAGAAGATAGAGGATATGGTGGCCAAGGTAAGCCCCCATGAAGGTGACAAATGCATCGACAAACGTCGGGTCTTCGGTAAGCTCACCCCCACCGACGATATTGTCAATAACTCGGGGACCAAAGTGACCGGGAGTGAATAGGATTTCCGTCACTTGATTCTTAGTATCGGTATCGAGAAGCAGGGGACACATTTCGTAGATTTCGGTGAGCCCAGCCAAAGCCACTGCCGCTCCTTCGAGATCAGAAGGCGAAAGACTGGCAAGCATATACTGGAGAAGCGGACGAGTATCGTCGACGGAGTAGCGGGGACTGAGAAAGCCATCGGCAGCGGCAAAGTACGGCACCCACGCCGCAGCAGCTCCAAGAGCAAGTACTGAGTTGGGAGGGGTTTTTGCAAGACATTGAGCCACCAGGGGCCACACGTAACGTTTGACAGTATCGTGAAGTTGTTTCAGGTTCTCTCGACGGTAATCTTCCGGCATAATTGTGTAAAATTGGAGGAGGATATCCCATTGCTCGGGACTAAGCGAATCAATGTCTGTGGTAGTGAACTGGGGCAACCGTACGAGCAACGTAGCCGGATCTAGAGTGGTTTCCGTAGCAGAATCAGCAGCCACGAGCCTGTAGATGAGGGCAAACCCCAGGATAATCTTGCGAAGGACAAAGTAGTGCCGAGGACCTTGAGCATACACCTGGTACATCTTAGCCACGAGATCACCAAGCAACTGAGGCGCATGGGGGACGATCTGCTGGGGATGAGTGGTGACAAACACCGTAAGGGTGAGGGCGCCAAAGTACTGGACGGGGGCTTGAGGTTGGTCCAAGAGCTGGCACCCTAGAGTGTAGCCGTGATCCAGCTTTTGGAGGCGCTGGAGATGGTCCTGGATGGCAGCGATGTGAGCATTGTCCTTAGTGGAGTGGAGAGCGTCAATGGAGGCGACGACGTCGGCTAGGGAATACGCCATCGACCTAGAGTTGGGAGCTGGAGGTGGGTCTTGGTCACGTGAGCAGGAACCGGTGTAAATGGTAACGCGATAACGGTTGGTAGCGACACGACCAGGACTTGCAAGGTTACATAGCAGCCATAGATGCTTACGGCATAGTATGCCGTGTTCGTGAGTGGCTCTACTCCCCCAGTGGTTAACCAAACGAATAAAGCTGGTTTAGGAGCCGTTTTAGTTGGATGTACCACGTGATTGATACCTTAACGGTGATTTGTCGGTGAAAATTGTGTCATTGGCACCACCATTGCTTTTTTTGTCACTTTGACGGTTTTGCGTACCACGAGCCCTGAGCCCAAAGGAGCCTCACGCAATTTAACCTCCACTCGACCTATCACTACCACTTATCTCCCTACCACTTCCTCGCAAAACCATGGTTCGAGCTGGCGGTATCAAGTGTCAAAACTGCAACTGTTCCCCCGGGATCTTATCTCGAAATAACCGACGTCTGGTGCGGTTTGCCAAGCAGATCCAGCTTGGCAGGACGTCGTCGAACCCGTCGCTGCCTCTGCGGAAAGGTCTGTGCTGGCTGGTGGATCCGCTGACGCTATTCAATGAGAATAAGGAGATCAACACCAGTTTGAGACTTGCGGCGTTGCGGAAGCAGATGTCGGAGCACTCGTTGGCGGTGTACGTGGTGCCACTGGAAGACCAGCACCAACTGGAGTACACGGCTCCCGCTGATAAGCGCCGCTCGTTTATCTCGGGGTTTTCCGGTCTGGCCGGGGTAGCAGTGATCACTCGGGACATCTCGTCGTTGAATGATGACCCCGATGGGTTGGCAGCGTTGCTGACTGATGGTCGTTACTTCAACCAAGCGCTGAACGAATTGGACTTTAACTGGAGATTGATTAAGCAGGGACAAAAGGGGGAACCGACGTGGCAAGAATGGGCGGTGGAACAAGCGGCCCAGATGGCCAAGGACTCGGGGAAACCGGCTCATATTGGTATCGACCCTCGCACCATCACTTATGTTGCTTACCAACTGTTGGCTAAGCTTGCCGAAGAGAAAAGCTCTAAGGATGCTACCGTCGATGTGGTGCCGGTATTGCCGAACTTGGTCGATGAAATTTGGGAAGAATTCGAAGTGTTGCCGGTACCGATTACTGCTCCCATCACCACCTGGGATATCAAGTACGCCGGACAACTGGTGGCCGATAAGCTTGAAGCGGTATCGAAAAAGGTGTTCTCGGACTCGGTGACGGCGTTAGCGGTGACGGCTCTCGATGACATCGCGTGGGTGCTCAACCTTAGAGGTCTGGATATCGAGTTCAATCCGGTGTTTTTCTCGTTTTTGTTAATCACCAAGGACCAAACCACCCTCTTTGTCGATGAACCAAGACTCAGCGACGACGCCAAGGCTCAACTTAAGCAGAATAACGTCACCCTTAAGCCGTACGCCCTGTTCTACTCCCAAACCCATGACTTATCCATTTCCCTTAAAGAGAGTCAACAAAAGATCGCCGTGCTGACGGCAGCTAACTGGGAATTGGTTCGCCAACTTGACTGTGAATTCTCGCAAATTTCGTCGCCAATCGAAGCACTTAAAGCGGTGAAGAATGCTACGGAAATCGCCGGAGCCAAGCTGGCTCAAATCAAGGATGGTCGAGCCATCATTAAGATGTTTGCTTGGCTTGAAAATGAAGTGATCAAAAAGCAAGAAATGATCGATGAGGTCACTGCCGACGAAAAACTCACCGAATTCCGTCAGCAAGAACCCGGTTGGGTGGGTCAACTGTTTGACACCATTTCGGCCACTGGAGCTAACGCGGCGGTGATCCACTACAAGCCGGTGAAAGGTGGCTGCACCACGATTAACCCGTGTAAGCTCTACTTGTGCGACACTGGCTCCCAGTTCGTCGAAGGGACCACCGATATCACCCGTACCATCCACTTTGATCAACCCCTGACAGAAGAAATCGTCAACTATACGTTGGTGCTTAAAGGCATGGTGTCGTTGGCTCGGCTTAAGTTCCCCGAAGGGGTGCTGGGATGTCAAATCGACGCCATGGCTCGCCAGTTCTTGTGGCAACAAGGGTTGGACTATGGTCACGGTACTGGCCATGGTATTGGGGCGTACCTTAACGTCCACGAAGGCCCCGTGGGCATTGCTGCTCGGGTACCGTCTAAGGCGGTGCCATTAGCTCCCGGAAACTACTTGAGTAACGAACCCGGTTTCTACAAGGACGGTGAATACGGTATCCGTATTGAAAACGACATGTTTGTCGTGCAATCGGACGAAGTCTACAACAGCAAGCAGTTCCTCAAGTTCGACACGGTGTCGCTTGTCCCCTATTGCCGCAAGTTGATCGACGTGTCGTTGTTGACAGAAGACGAACTCGCCTGGCTTAACCACTACCACAAACAGTGCTGGGACACCTACTCGCCTTCGTTTGCTCGTGACTCACTCGAGTTGAAGTGGTTGAAGCGGGAAACCGCCCCTTTGAAGTAGACAATACAAGCGACATGCCAGCGACGACTCAGCCATGAACCGACACATATTAACTCCTCTCCCTCACGACTAGGACTCAGCCTTCACCGACAATGCCTCTTTACTCATCTTGTGTTCGAGTATGTTACAAGAATCTAATCGGGTTGTAGTAAACTTGAAACCCAAATGGTTCCAACTAAGTTCACACGGTTTTGTCAACATACTGAGCTCCAAACGATCTACGACTAGGACGAAACAAGCCATGACTTTAGTCTCTGACCCCGATTGAATCAGCGTGTGATGCTACATGAACCTAAACCTACACGGAATGCACACTTTTTATATCACTAATCATCTCTCTTTGTCTCGTTATCACGTTAAACATTAATTTTCAGTTGGCAGCTTCTCCAGAGAAGTGTTCGCATCGCCGATAACAACAGGAGGCTCAAGCGTGGTTTGCGAGCCAGAAGATTCCCTGAAAGGAGTAATCGGGCGAGGGGAATCGACCTTGGCCTCAGACAGCTGCCTGGGAGAAGTACCCGGATCGGGAGAGCCCGAGATCAATCGGAGGCTTTGATGTAGCCTTCAGATCAGACCACCTTTTCGAAGAAGTGCGCTAGCCAAAGACATTAACAGGAGGCTCAGAGGTAGCCCTCGGTTCAAGCAGTCCCTTCGGAGGAGTTCTTGGGCTAAAAGCGTCTGCTGGAGCATCTGCTGGAGCGTCTGCTGGAGCGTCTCGAGCGTCTCGAGCGTCTCGAGCGTCTGCTGTAGCCTCTGGGGAAGCCTCTGAGTGGAGCGTCTGGAGCGTCTGGAGCGTCTGGAGCGTCTGGAGCGTCTGGAGCGTCTGGAGCGTCTGGAGCGTCTGGTGGAGCCTCTGAGTGGAGCCTCCGAGTGGTCAGTCATCACACCATCAGTATTCACATCAGGCTTAGAAGCAGCCTCGTCCTGAGACTCTGGATCGACTCTGACAGGAGCATCAGAGCGAGAGGCCTCATCCCGAGGTTCCGATTTGTCCTTAGCGGGAGCATCGGAGCCAGTAGCGTCGCCTTGAGGTTTAGGCGTGGCAATGGGAGAAGCTTCAGTGTCAGGAGTATCGGTTTGAGGCTCGGATCCGTCTTCGGATGGAGCGTCAGAGCTAATAGCCTCCGCTTGAGGTTCGGTCGCATCTTGAGGTTCAGCTTCCTTAGCACGAGCTTCGGAGCCAAGAGTATCGGGCTCAAACTCGTCTTTGGATGGAACATCAGAGCCAGTAGCATCGGCTTGAGGTTCCGACGCATCTTGAGCTTCAGGCTTGTCCTTAGTAGGAGCTCCAGAGTCAACAGCGTTAGTCTCAGCTTCGTGTTTGAAGGGAGCGTCGTCTTCAGACGTGTCGTTGTCCTCGGAGTGGTCCTCGGGACTTACGTCGGCATTGACGTCTTCGTCTGACTTGACTTGCTCATCAACCGGAGCATCAACGTGGTCTTTCTCCGAAAGGTTGACCTCATCTTCCGATTCGCACTTTTCACCCGATAACCGATCAGTTACCAAATCATCGATGGTACCACGATCGTCAATGTCAGCGGTGAAATCGCTGGCGGAATCGTTACCTTGAGTGACTGGAGTGTTAGCAACATTGCCAGACTCGTCTTCCTCGTTAACGGCGGTGGTGAGACCATCAATAACCGCCTTTTGTTCCTTGACGGTAGTGGTGAGACCATCAATAACCGCCCTTTGTTCATTGACGGTAGTGGTAAGCTGTTGGATTTTCTCATCCTTTGCTTCGATGTTAGTGATGGCTTCATCAAGTGAAGCGATAGCTCTGTCGATGGAATTGTTAGCATCATAGATACC
>JAJMSK010000108.1:0-15092 GCA_030578555.1 Diutina neorugosa
TGACAATCATTCCATTTTTTTCGCATAATCCCTGTACCATTGCGTGCGAAAAATCGCACGTAATTGTCAAGCTTTCGCACATAAATCACTATCAAAGTTTCCTATAATTTGAACCGGTTTTCCCGGAAATACAAACATCGAGGGGCCGTAATTCTAAAACCCTGGGTGCGAGATAAATTTGACCGAAAATCACGAATATTATGCAAACCACTGTAATTAAATATTCATTATCACGGTCTATATACAAGAAACAGCCACAACCACCGCTTACTTCTTGATCAAGTTGTCGAAAGCGGGGATCAACGATTGGGCGACGGCGAACGAGAACACCAACTTGGGCCCGGTGGTCAACAACTTCGGGGTTAACCCCTTGAAGAACGCGGTGACCCCTTCGTTTCTCAACGTGTTCTTGATGATGGTCAATCCCGATTCGGGGTTGTCGAAGTTTTTGTTTTGGATTCTCGTCTTGATCACATCCAAGGGAGCCGACACGATCAACGAAGCCGAAGCGCCAAAGATCGAGGTGACAAAGTTTTGTGTCCAGGTGGCTTGCGAGTAGTCCTTAAGCCCGAAAATGTACTCCTTGGCGAACGAGTTACCCCCGAAAAGCGCGAACGAACCAGGGGCGTTTCTCGCCATGGTCCACCCCCAACCACGGTACAACCCCCAACCTTCATCCTTAATGATCTTGAACAAACCTCTACCCTTGAACGCGTCGGGGTTGGTTTGCTTCTTAATCTTCAACACGTCGAGAGGCAACAACACCACTTCACCAATCCCGATAAGCGACCCAGCAGTAGCCGAGAGCATCGCCTTCCCCGTCTTGGGGCCAAACAAGTTTTCGTAAGTGTCCTTAAAGTTCTTGGTCAAGAACTCGTTGACGAACGGTTGACCACCATACTTGTACACTCTTTGCAACACCTTGTAGACGGCGGCGTAACCCAAACCGGGGAAAAGAGTGAAGATTCTCTTCCCGAAAGGCTCGGCGGCGTACTGACGGAAGATGACCTCGTTCAACTGGTGCGCCGATCTGATCGCTCCGTGGTTGGACATCAACCGCTTCGAGATGGTGTCGACGGGGTGGAAAACCCCAATTTCGAGGATACCAGCAGAAGCCGACCCAAGCACCCGGGCTAACCCGCTTTGCTTCTTGTCAGTAGTGGCAGCAGCAGGAGACATAGGGATGTGTCAATGACGAAGCAGATGTATCCTCTGAAAATTTTTGTCTGGCGGTCGCACCATCGCCGCGGCTAGTGGTGCGTGCCTGATAACGGCGATTATCCCAATGGGGTAATGGCAAGCAGGCCTAGCCGCGGTCGAACATGCAACTTCCTTTGATCCGGAGGTGATGTCAATGACGTTAAATCGTGGATTTGCCAGCCAAATTAAGGATTCTTTTATGTAATTATTGTATTATGATGGAAAGAACTAAGGAATTATATAATTATTTCCTTTCAAGCGTCTATAATTTATCAAAAGGCGTGCTACTTACAAGCTTTGCCAGGTCTTTCTCAGAAAGTCGTTTGATCATCATCACAACAATCATGCTGGAGATGGCAGTGGCGAGCATTGCCCAACACCCCCGTCGGAACTCAGGCACCAATGTCGCCCCGTAAAATAGAATTGACCACCAGGCATTGACGGCACTACTGAACATGTTCATCGACGCAAGTACAATGGCCCTAAGTTGAATATCATTTTGAGTAACAACGTTTGCCCATCCAAAGAATACGGTTTGACCAGCGTAACTTACTCCCAGAAGATAGTGGGCAGGGAAAACAAAATCAGCATTGTGTGGTTTGGCAATGAGGAGAATAGTGGAGATGATGAGAATCACTCCGATAAGGAGCCCCACTTGCCAGTGGTAGGATCCGGGGCGCCGTTGGCTTGCCACGTTGATATAGATGGCCAGAGTGAGCGTTGCCACCACACCGACCGCGTAAACTCCCATAGGAAGATGGTTTCTATCATTGACAGTGTAGTCATAATACTTCAACCATAAAGCAAAAAGGGAATTAGTGGCGAACGATTCATTTTCACCCCCGAGGATCCAAAGAAGACAAAATGCCCACCATTTCCATGAGTAGAAAACCCGAGTAATGAGCGACCGATTCCAGCTATTGATTTTGGGCATCCGCCGCTTTTCAATTGCAACTTCATACTCGGCTTGTGTCAAATAAAATGGCTTCTTTGTGTCTCGACTGGGAGCATCGGGGAAGAACACAAACCCGTATATCACCACCACCACCGTGACGAGGAAGTCGACAATGAAAAGCCAGCGCCAACCAGCTAGGCCATTATATCCATCCATATTTGTGTGGATGGCGGCAGCCATCATCGATGAGAAAATCAGCCCCACGAGCCCCGAACTGGTAAACACTGCCGTTCTGAAGGGTAACAACTCCTCACTGTAAAACGACCCTAAAATCAAATGGGTACCGGCAAACGTCACTCCTTCAAACACGGCTAAGAAAAACCGAATCACACAAAGCTGTTTCCACAGAGTCACTTTATACGTGGATAACGTAAGTATTCCCCAAGCCAACAGACAGAACGTAAGCCAATAACGAGGGCGAACCTTGAGCAAAATGAGGTTATGGGGAACAAGGGCGACAATGTAACCGATGGAAAAGCAGGTGTTGACGATGTTTAATTCGTTCCCATGCATCTTGAGATCCTCTTGCATTCCCAGCACGTAAGCATTGGCCAAGTTCAGTCGATCAAGGTAATTGATCCAGTATATAAGACAAACATAGGAAAGGATGAACCAATCTAGCTTAAGTAGAAGGCGCCGCTCCACTGGGTCTGTGGGTGATCGTCCCCAGATCGCGGTTCTGATGCCCATGAGTCAGAGCGAGCCATGACTGTGGAGGAAAAAAGAAGCTGTCATTAATGTTAAGATGAGAAAACCATTCCGCTTAAATTTCCTTTGGTAATGATATCTTAAAGAGTCCTTAATTACTTTCTAGTTGACGTTTTTTTTTTATATCAAAGTTTTCAGTTATGACTAGACGATCAATGATCATAGGAACCCCCCCTGAAACGTCGGCTCAAAAACTCCTTCTATCATCACCAATTCTCATTTCATTGCTTTCTTCTCCCCAAAACGTCGTCTTTCTCCTTATCCATACGGCTAAGCCTTCCGTTCTACATTCTATGTCTTCGTCATTAGTGTTCATCGCACCTATTTGTTGCTCGCTTGAGAAAAAACCCAGTATGACTTCGCTACTCGACGACTTCAACGAGAGCTTGAGCGAACTCAAGTTCAACTCTCGACCGATCATCGAGAATCTCACGACGATTGCCGCTGAGAATTCGGGTGAAGCCGATGGCATATTGCTGTTGATTACTGAGCGCATCCACCGAGCGCTTCCGGAGCATAAGCTTCACTTCATGTACTTGCTCGATTCAATTTGCAAGAACGTGGGAGCTCCATATAACATCCTTGTTGGCGACGAAATATACAAGTTGTTTGCCCATGTATTTCAGATAGGCGACGAGAAGACTCGGTCGCTGTTAGTGACGCTCTACGGTACTTGGAGGGTGACAAATTCGAAGCTGACGCCGCTTTTCCCTCAGGAACAAATGGACCAGATAGCAAAGTTCTTAAAGAAGGCAAACTACCTCGTAGATGAGGAGCAAGAGCTGTTGATCGACCAAACTAACAAATTGATCGGCGACTATGTATCGCGGCGACTGGCGGGCAACGTCCCTAAAGAAAAACTAAAGGAAATATCGGATAATATCAATGTGCTTAAGCAGTTGAGGGACCTTTTATCTAAGGAAACTCTCAAACGTCCTCAGTATGCCGCCGTGAAGCAAAAGCTCGGCGAACTTCAACATCGTTACGACACCAACGAACCCGTCAAGTCGCGAGTGCCAGAAAAGCTGGCGCTTAAGTCCCTGGTGCGTCACCCGCTGCCTCCAACGAAGCCGACTAATTTACCCCAAACGCCCGATGCTCTCAACGCCATCAGCTTGTTTCGCATGTTGGTGAGCACGGGGATCATCGAGGTCGATCAGGCCCCCGTTCCGGGAGCCGTGGCTACTTACAAAATTCATTACCCGAAAATCAAGTATCAGCGGCCGCTGACGGCGCTGAACTTGTTGGATAATCTCAGCCAATACCTGGGGCATGGCGGTAGCGATTATGATAGAATCAAGTTCCACCAACTACAAGAGGTGTGTAGGGCGATTGACTCCCATGACGACGTTCAAACGTATATAAAGCTGAACGACCCCATGTCACTGACCCCCTTAGGTCTTCTCTATGGCGATAAGCCGTCGTTGTGTACTCAGTGTGGTAAACGCTTTGCAAATGACGAAGAAGGCCAACGCAACAAGCAACTGCACTTGGACTGGCATTTCCGTATTAACACAAAACAGGCCAACCATACCATGAATGTCCAGAGTCGCGATTGGTTCATCGATGACTATGAATGGGTCAAATTTAACGATGATGACTTGCTCGAGTATGCGGCTAAAGATGATCACCAAGAAAAGGAATCCGATGCCATGGATATCGATGAACCTCAAGGTCCTCGCTACGTGGTGGTGCCAGAAAATCTGACTTCTATGGACAACAAATGTGCCATCTGTCGCGAAACGATAAAGGCAATCTATAACGACGAGTTGGGTGAATGGGTATGGCCCGAGTCGGTGCGGCCCCCTAATGAACCCGCCACCAGCCGAAGAATCATGCATATTTCGTGCTACACCGAGTCTCGCAAACGCCCTTCTGATAATAACAACGACGGGCAATATAAGCGACAACGCTATTAGTATAGTTTATGACCAGTAAATGACCCCCATACTTTCAACAACTATACTTGAAAATGATAAGTAAATTCTAGTAGTTCATAGTTCATCTGGAGATATATACACCGTCTAAATCGCGAAATATACGTATGCGTCTTGCACCACATTATACCGGACCCCATGGCGCATGTTGCAGCCATAAATATTGGATTGTGTACGCATTTTCATTTCTCCACTCAATGACCATGGATTCTCTCCCCTTAGAGATATACCGCGAAATAGCTCTTCATCTTGACGATGAAAGTATCTCTTCTTTCGTGTTAGCGTTTCGACGTCACCAAACCCGAAATTCCGGTAGCCAACTACGTAAACGTCGTCGTTTGCAACGACCATGGTATCATGACGCTGCCGGTGTTTTTCAACGTTGTCTCTCTAACGAGATGCTCCATATAGATGTCGAATTTCTTAGTGATGCTCGCCTCTTTGACTTCAATGATCGGCTTTCTGTGTCGATCAATGTGTGTGATACACCATTATTGATGAGTACGGCGAGATCGTTGATCAGCGAGCTTTCCGTATCCTCTATTCCTCCCTTTAAGTGTGTATGGGAGCAAGGAGTTCCTCGGAGACTTAAACGGTTGATATTGGCCAACATTCGTCTTGGTCGAGATTTCGTTTTGCCTCAACTGCTTGAAGACTTACACGTAACCAACTGCGAGATACGCTGTCGGTTGCCTAGCACGATTACTAAACTTATCGCCATTTCCAGCTCTCTCACTCAACTCCCTGGGTCATTAAGATTTTTGGTAGCAGAAGCTACGCCCATCACGTTTGAATCGTGTCCATCCCAACTCGTGCATCTACAATTACAATCGTCAGTGTGCGACTATCATGTCATTTACGATATCATTTCGAGAAACAGGCATCAATGGCAGTGTTTTGAAATCGACGGTTGGTCAATTGCACCATCGACGACAACGTTCACAAATTCTCATTCCATCTTGCGCACAGATTTGGGCATTCTCTTAAATCAAAGATTACAACGGTTAAGTATCAACTTGTCAGCATTCATTGGTTCCAGTTCAAGTCACCGCCATGAACTAGACTTATCAACGATTGACGAAAGTTTGGTGGCTCCTTCGTTGAGCACAGTCACCAATCTTACTATCTTTGTCGATATTTCCGGTGTTGAGATAGTAGGTATATTGCCGAACTTGTCGTACCTAAGAACAACACCCGCTGCCACAACCATCACCTATTCACTAATGATTAGTCATTCGAAGTTACGCCGATGCGTGATTGAAGAGGCTGCTCAAGTTAGCGTAGACGGTGAGCGTCTTTGCCAACTAGAGTTTTGGGGCTGTAAAGAGATATTGGAAACTACCTGGGTTGCTCGTCAGTCTATTATGCTTAGTTGCGTTGGTAAAATCCGTGGTCGACTGAGAATTGGATACGTTGCTTCACTTTCCGACGTAAATTACGATACGGATATGTTCGTGTACAACGGCAAGTTGCATTCTGATTCCGGTCAAACGAACTACTATGGCAGTATCACAAACTGTTCCTTTAATTCCCGCAGCATTAAAATCACTTGTGGCACAATCATTAACTCAAGATTTACGAATTGTGAATATCTCGAACTTGAAATGTTTTCGGGTTCAGAGAACAGCGAGCAAGAGGTGTACAACATTTTACCCTCCACGTTGAAGAGGCTTTCATATACCGAGCTCAACCCTTGGAATCATGCTTTGCCCAACCATTTTGCACACCTTAATCTGCTTAGAGAATTGACCTTGCGACAAACTAAGCTTCTGCCTGGGATGATTATCCCACAGCTGGTGAGTAAATTACAATTGGAATTGATATCTATGACTATGCTTCGCTTGGCTCCCAATCGCATCAAGCGCATCAACTTTTTGAACTGCAACATACAGTGGATAATGTACCAACATTTGCTGCTGTCTCAACTCAGTTGGATCATTGTAAAACGAGGACAGGTGAACATAGACCAAAGGGATTTTCCTAGCTCGTGTACCGTGGTTATAGACGAACGAATTATATAAACAACCTCAATTAGATTCTCAGTAAAAATAAACCAAAAACTTATGGACGAGTTGGGAATCGAACCCAAGACCTTTCGCATGCTAAGCGAACGCTCTACCAACTGAGCTACACGCCCGAATTGCAAAAAAAATATGCTGGAATCAATATAGTATATGGTCGTAAGTGGAACAACTAAATTTTCGCTTTGCAATGCCAGAAATGAGATATATCTGCTTGCTAAATCTGCAGATGCTAAAATTATAGTTTTAGATATGATATTGGTGCTCTAGAACACTTTAAGTGTATTATGAAGGTTTTTATAGATAGTACGAGTGGTAAAAAAGTGGTAAAATTGGGCCAGATATAGCTTAAAAAATAGCTACAACCATGTAGTATTCATTATTCAGTGTTAGAGACCCACTACATTGCTAATTTAGCCATGAAAGGCGATCACAAGTAATGATGATATTTCCGTTTTTGGTCTTCGCCGAAATTATTTCAAATAATCAGAATTGAAAGGAAAAATCCGACAACTTCCTAGAATCTACGGTTCGAGTGTTATTGAATTTGGGTAACTAAAATTAGGTACATGTCAGTAGTAATTTCCAATTCTATACCCTATCAGACATCTTCGAATTACCTCATGTCTTCAATTTTCCATACATGCGCCCCTCGTTCTCATTTGCAAATTGCAATCATATGATCGAGGGTGCTCGGCCCATCACAACCCTGAGAACACAAGAAAGGCTGAGTGCAGTATCTAGAATCTAGAAGCGTCGGAAAAGTAGGAATCCATAGAAGAATTCGGTTCAGATGAGCCCGACAAGACCCTGCATCACCCGAGTGTCTTTACCCGAGGGATCGGGGGATGGTCCCGTCGGGAAGACGATCCCAAAACTAAGTAAATATAACAACGAGCCTATCAATTGCGTGTTTTTAGCAAACCATGAAGCACGAATGGTTCAATTAGTTTGTTGGGATACAATTATTCCCACCTAAGCAACCCGTCGGAAAGTTCCCGGTAATTTGCGTGGTCTAGTTTTACCCCTAACTCTCCTCTGTTGGGAACTTCCTCCCGGCGCATGCCGGTTTCGGTTGATCGGATATTACTTTTTCACACAACGTTTTCCGATGACAGAAGAGGGGAAAGTGCGACCTCCAAACGGCTAAACGACGTGAGGCTCAACATGAGGTTGGGTAAACTAATTAGGACATGGATACACGTCAGTATTAACGCCAGCAATTCTCCTCGGTGGTCATGTCAATCCATTGCTATATTCATATCTATGATGACCTTAAGGTCATCCCAGCCAGCCCTGCTTAAACTAGGTTGACCCTAAAGATAGAGCTTCCCCTCCTTTTTACTCAGCTGGGCCTATGCCAAAGTCGCGTCGTGCCACCACATTTCACAGATGGCTGTGCTGGGGCGGACAAATTTGGTTACCCCTCCTTCACTATGTGCAGGTAAACTTGCTTGGTGGCGTTGCCACCACGGGTGCCAGGTGGCCCTTGTTTAAGGAGGATTTTGGGAGACAACCCCCACTAATTTTGACATCAGTTAATAGCTAGACGTCGCTTTAATCTAGACACAGCTTTTCACGGCGATCCTACCGACAGTTCTCAATGAAATGGCCAATCCGGCATATAAGCACCCAATCTATACGACCACTGAGTCAACATGCCTCCGGTTAACCTCTAACAGTGTTGGGAGGAGGGGTAATTTGGTAAAGCAGATAACAATATTTAAGAGGATAGATATAAGGGAGTCTAGTAAGCAACTTTGGTGAGCAGGCTTACTTTGTTCCTTCGTTCAATATGGCTCTCGTTGATAACCGCACTTCTCACCACAACCCCCTGCGGTTGCACAACTACTTTGGGGTGAAGCCCACTCTGGCCACCGCGGTCTATGAAGGGTTTGAAGGGATTCTGAAGCTTTATAAGCCATCGCAAAACTCACGGGGAGTGTTTGGCGGCAATCTTTGTGCTCAAGCCCTCGTGGTGGCTATGGAAACCGCCCCGGTTAATTTTGTGCCCCACCTGCTCCATCTGTACTTTGTGCTGGCTGGGTGCGACGAGACCAAGTGCTCATATACGGTAGAACGGTTATCCGATGGTAAAGTTTTTTGCAACCGTTTGATCAAAGTGACGCAAGGAGGTGAACTTAAGTACGTGGTGATGGTGAGTTTGACTAATAAGAATCTGACGCATGATACCCGTCGGAGATTCGAACAAACTAAATCCGGCCAACTGGGATTCGAGTTCCAAACCCCCGTCAACCTGACGTTTTACAAGTATGCCCTCGACGATTTGGAAACGATTAGCGACTACGATTATTCGGGTCTTTTGGAACATAAATTTCCCCCTAACTTTCGCGATCATCAAGTCGATATCGATAACCACAAAAAGACGGCTGCCGAACGCGACTTGCTGTTTTGGATTCGATGCAATGATGAGCGTCCTCATGATAGTAAATACCGGTACGCCGGGTTTGGTCTGATATCTGATCTGATTTACTTGACTTCATTGCTGAGAATCTTGCACTTGCCGGCCCACGACGACCCTCGGTTCCCTATCGGACCTACCGGAGGCAAAAACAACCATTTTTTTAGCGTGCTGTTGGACCACGCTGTCTACTTTCATGACGACGACTTTGATCCTACTGAATGGACATTCGTCAACTTTAAAACCCCCCGCTTTTCGAATAACCGCGTCTACATCCAAGCAGGATACTACAATCGCCAAGGCAAATTGTTTGCGCTGGTGGTTCAGGAAGGATTGGTGTTATTTCATGGGGGGGCGGAATTCAAAGCCAAGCTTTGATATAATTACACACGGAGTTTAGCATTACTTTTGGGTCTAGAACTATAAACTAATACAATAATTTTTAGATTTACGTGTAGGGAGTGACCCACGTTCGCGTTGATGCATGTCTATCCTGCGACTGCAAACCGGAGTTTCGGAAAGAAACCAATGCGCTCTGCGGTTATGTATGATGGCGCCTTCGCTGGCATAAGGGTCGACAATACGATGTTGACAGGGTGCACTAGGGTGCACTAGTCCGTACTAAGATCTCATTGGGCGAAAGGATGCCGATGGCAGAATTTGTGTCGATGACGGAAAAGTAACGCCACCATTGGGCTTAGCCGTTAATATTTTCGTATACCTCATGGTTATTTTTCTAAGGGTATGGAACGAATGCGCGCCAAGTGTTGGATTTGCGCGTTACCAGCAGCCGTCTTGATGTTTCCCGCGATACTGGATGAATATCTTTGTGGCCCGATATCAAGATTGTGGTAGTAGCTTATGGCGTGACTGATTGTGTCTCACATTACCCCGGCTCTCGTCAATGCCCACGAAGTAATTCTCAGCAACCCAATCGACCACCACGTCTGTCTGCGTTAAAAAAGCTTAAAAGTTATTTTGCCAACCGTCGGACGCTCGCAAAATTTTTCGAATAACTATCCCGTGTGGGGGATAAACTGATGTGGGGTTCATGTAGGATAAGCCTTGTAGAATAAGCCCCCTTTTCATAATGAAGAAGGGTGCAAGTAACAGGGAAGCGAACCAAAACAGAAATTCACAATGACAGTTTTGTTAAGCGATAGAGGAAACAGTTGGTCTGGGTCGAACGTGTTGGGGAACCTAAAGGTTCGGGGTTAGAGGCGTCCGAAAACAGCCTTAAGCCCGTTTAGCTCCTTCAAACTGATTGTCACGCATATGCACAGAGGATCCTACTTACTATCAAAACCAAAAAAGCATCGTCCAGCACCCCATCTTCGCGCCGTACGAAAATCGTCCGCCTTACTTCAGTATCCAGTAAATTTATTGGAGCTCGGTTTTGTACCACCAAGCAACGATCGTGACACTACCAGTGAAAAAATTCGTTATATACCCCGTATTTTATTTTTCATGGACTGGGACTTATAATTTCCTCTAGCCAGTTACAGTAAGGATTTCAGACATTGGAGGTAGGGAGGGGGTACAAGATAAGGAAACTAGGGAGAGAAAATTTAATTTTAAGGTGTGGTAATATAAATGCAATGTTGCAAAACTACGTTGACGCCGGCGTTGCGACTTCTATGAATGACGCATTCGAAAGGGAACATGTTCTTTTCCTGCGATAAGTATATATGACCTCGGGAAGCCCCTCCGATTTGCGCGGAGCCCCACCATAGTTTTTTTGTCAGACCCCACCACAACTACGTGATATCACATGTCGCGAAAAACGTCTTTTGTCCGATGCACAACCGTTAGCACAACGGTAGACATATGATAAGTCGACCGTTTACCTCGGTTTGACGATTCAAAGGGCCCACATGCCACTGATAAACGATTTGCTACAATGGATAGCTTAGTCATCGTAGTCATCCATCCCCTATTCTGTCAGTAACCACCACACTCCCTATCTTAGATATCATTCAAACATCCTCGGTATAACCCCTATATACAGTACACAAAAGTAATCACTGCCACCAAGAGCATGTTCATATATTAGCATCACATCGACGTGTACGAGCTACAAATAGCTGTTCATTGACCGCAAAAGCCAAAGTTTAGCCATTTGTTGTTGCCATGTCTCAGTTTGACGCCATCTTCGACAACCCCAACATCTGCAAGATCGAGGAGAAGCTTGCCGTGGTTCCTGGAGAGCCGTCCGACAAGCCGGGGTTCCATAACTACGTGGGAAAGTACCCTTTACAACCGCCCATCCCTGGTGCTAGAGGTGTCTACGGAGGGGAGTTCGTGGCCCAAGGAACGTACGCTGCCTGGGCGCTGGTTCCCGACCCCGAAATGTCTCCGCATTCCCTCCACCTGTATTTTGTAAAGGCGGGTACCGATGAGCTGCCCATCAGATGGGAGGTCCAGGAGATTTCCAATACTAAAAACTATGCCAACCGGTTATGCCACGGGTATCAGCTGCACTCGGGCAAATTGTGTTTCACCATCCAGGTGTCGTTTGTTCGTAACAACAATGCCGCCATACGCGATAAGGTGGGCCACAAGGGTGGAGTAAGACCTTTGCAAATCCAACGCAAACCTCAGGCGTTTTTCAACAAATACAAGGATAAGCTTGACTCGGAGCCATACTTTGAGCACACTCATGGACTCATGCACAACTACATTCCCCGGGAATACCTCCAGACCGAGTTCAATATCGACCTCAGTACTCGGGGAAATGCCGAGTTTGGTTTCTTTACCAAATTAAACGATAACTTAGAACTGGCGCATAATCCCCTCAAAGCCAAAATAGCGCTGATGCTCTTTATCCTGGATCTGTTCTGGCTCGCGACGCTCGCCAAAGCCTTGGGTTTGCCTATTGCCGGTCATCATTTCGACACCGTCAACTTCTTTCGTGTATCATTAGACCACGAAGTATTTATTCATGACACCGATTTTGACCCGAGCCAGTGGATGTTCATCGACTATAATTTCTCGGCGATGAACAACGATCGGGTATTATGCCACTGCCAATTTTATACCCTTGAAGGAAGAATGGTAGCCCTGGTGGTGCAAGAGGCGTTGGTGTACTTGGGAGAGAAAATCATCCTGCTGGCCCAAACTCACTTTGGCCCCGAGCCAATCAAACCTAATTCCGCTAAGTTGTGATCCTTCCAATTGATTGTGGAGGTTTGTGTGAATTTTTCTGATGTGTATATATGACACAAATGCACGCTTCCATCTTTGTATATGCACATCTAAACGATAAACCAATGGGGGCTTTGAGGGTCCGACCGTGAAGCAACTTTGGGTGGAGGCCCACACCCCTAAATTTTTGTTGGATTTGTTGGGTTTATTTACTTTATTTACATCATATTGGTACCAATGGTTTCAATATTGAATGTGCCCTGAAACCTGTCTCAGGTGTTGGTGGTGTTTAACGCCGATGCAGTGCGGTCTCACCACTAATCTCGTATACCGCATATAGATAAAAAACCGATCCCCCTCTGCTGATATTTTTTCGCCCCACCCAGCATTTACGAAACCACGTTATTATTCTCCTGCTAGCGCACGATGCACAATGGTCGCAATCATGTTGGCGAATTCAAACAAAGATACAAGCCTTCTTTTGGTGCAAGTGAAGCGCCGCTCTGTCGCCTTATGCGTCGCTAAGGGGGGTTTCAAATTGGTAGGTTTCAAGTATATAGACTCCTTCGCCCTTAGTCGTGTCATCATCACCCCATGAAACTCCGCTCGTGTATTACCGCCTTATTAGGCGCGTCTACCGTAGCGGGCGTAACGATCACCAAAGATACAACTGTCGATGGTGCGATCGACTTGTCCGTTGGCGATATCATTGTCAATCCGGGGGTTAAATACTCCATTTGGAATAATGCCGTTAGTGCCATTGTTGGCGGGTTAACCGTGGGCGCTGGAGGTGGTTTTTACATCTCTTCCAATCAACCCTTACTTGGTTTATCAGTCACCCTCTTGGGCGCGGTGAACAATATTAAGAATGACGGGGTTATCTCGTTCAACTCCGTGTTGTCGGCAACTTCGCCCACCTATAACCTTGTTGGGGCGTCGTTCACCAACAACGGCCAGCTTTACTTTGCTTCGAAAGGGTCGTTGCTTCCGGCTGTTCAATCGATCACCTCGAGCAATTGGAATAATAACGGTCTCATCCTGATTTACCAAGAAGAACGTTCGACTGGTGCCGTTGTGCTCGGTCCCGCTCTTGGTACCTTGAATAACAATGGAGACATTTGTCTTTTTAACCAAATCTGGCTCCAAACCGGTAACATTAAAGGTAACGGTTGTTGGCACATTAACGGTGACTCTTTGGCCCAATTGAACCTTCCTTCGTCGCCAATCGACACCACCCAAACTTTCTACATGGTTGGACCCAAGGCTGAGTTATTGGCGCTTTTGGTGACTGCCGCTCAGACGTACACTGTCGCCGGTTTCGGTGGCGGTAACTTCATCGGGCTTACGGGACCCATCTTGAGTTGGAAATATGACGCTGCCACGGGTGTCTTGACCCTTTACTCAGGTATCTTTAGTACCTTGCCGCAAAGATTCAAGATTGGTCCGGGTTACGTTCAACTGAACTTCAAAACTACCTCGCACATTTTCCCTGGTCTCTCGGCACCGGTGAACAACGCAATTGTTTACAATGCTCCACCGCCTAATAAAGCCCCAGCCAACTGTGGGGCATGTACGCTGCTTGTTAACGCACCTCCACCAACGTCTTCGACAACATCGTCATCGACGAAACCGACAAGCTCATCCCTTCCGTCGTCATCGACGAAACCGACAAGCTCATCCCTTCCGTCGTCTAGCACGGTTCCGACATCAGCATCTGTACTGCCCAGCGAATCCCCAAGCAAATCCTCCATTCCGTCGAGCATTGCATCTAGCACTGAGTCTGCCACTGGCTCTGCCACTGAGTCTGCCACCGAGTCTGCCACTGAGTCTGCCACTGAGTCTGCCACTGAGTCTGCCACTGAGTCTGCCACTGAGTCTGCCACTGAGTCTGCGACCGAGTCTGCCACTGAGTCTGCGACCGAGTCTGCCACTGAGTCTGCCACTGAGTCTGCCACTGGCTCTGCCACTGGTTCTGCCACTGAGTCTGCGACTGAGTCTGCGACTGAGTCTGCGACTGAGTCTGCGACTGAGTCTGCTACCGCGTCGGGCACCGAATCCCCTATCCCATCTATCACAGAGTCTTCCAATGAATCTTTTTCGGAACTGGGTACTGCACCAATTAGTCCTTCGCGCACTGAATCATCATCAGAATCCTCGAACGGTAACGAAAATTCGAACACAGACATAAACACTGAATGTGGCGTGTGCACTGAATACCCCACGACTTGGACTACGACTGGTGAAGATGGATCTGTTGCTACTGGTTCTGGCCTTGTTGACGTGACCACTGATGCTGAAGGTAACCCTGTGACGTCGACTTCGACTTACCCTGACGTTCCTGCTTCCAACACTGAATGTGGCGTGTGCACTGAATACCCCACGACTTGGACTACGACTGGTGAAGATGGGTCTGTTGCTACTGGATCTGGACTTGTTGAGGTGACCACCGACGCTGAAGGTAACCCTGTGACTTCGACTTCGACGTACCCTGAGTGTGAGGTTTGCACTGAATACCCCACGACTTGGACTACGACTGGTGAAGATGGGTCTGTTGCTACTGGATCTGGACTTGTTGAGGTGACCACCGACGCTGAAGGTAACCCTGTGACTTCGACTTCGACGTACCCTGAGTGTGAGGTTTGCACTGAATACCCCACGACTTGGACTACGACTGGTGAAGATGGGTCTGTTGCTACTGGATCTGG
>JAJMSK010000109.1:0-13331 GCA_030578555.1 Diutina neorugosa
ATGGACTGAGCATGTCCGGCGCCCGGGACCTTGAGCTCACGTAGGGCACGCTCCTACGCCGAGCTGTTAGTCACCAGCTAACCGTCCATACCCAATTCAGTGAGGGACCACACGTGACCATAGCCAGCTGTGGATTTTATACAACATGTGGTATAAAATCCAAAGGTCACTAATATAAACGTAGTATTCACTTGTTGCTAAAACTCCGAGAGTCGCTCCTATTTATAGTCCAGACAGCTGCGACCAATTTGCCACCAAAGGTGCATCAGCAGCTTCTTCCATGACGCTATTCCGGTCATCCATATGTACCAAGCCTTTCACATGCAATGACTCCAGGACTTTCTAGACTCTTCCAGAAGTTTCCGTCGTCTTCTAACCAGCATCGGAGTTATGGTTCTCTTAATCCGATCTGGTACTCAGCATTTTACACGACATTTCCCCCCTAGAGCAACGCTCTAACTCTTAAAATGCTAATACCTTGGACACCAATTAGTCCAACTCATTTCACCTCTTAACAAGGTCAGGGGAGTTCTACCCTAACTCGTTCGACCTCCTACCGAGGCCAGGGAAGTTCGACCCCAACTCGTTCGACCTCCTACCGAGGTCAGGGGAGTTCGACCCCAACTCATTTGTCCTCCTAAAGAGTCCAGGGGAGTTCGACCCCAACTCATTTGTCCTCCTGAAAGAGGCCGGGGGAGTTCAACCCCACAATCACTTTTCTATTCCCATTAGTTGGTCGCGAATCAACTAACGAACAAGGTAAGTGCACCCCGACTCGTTTCACCTCCTGAAAGAGGCCAGGTCAGTCTCAACCTTCTCCGACTCGTTTCGCCTCCTGAAAGAGGCCAGGTCAGTCTCAACCTTCTCCGACTCGTTTCACCTCCTGAAAGAGGCCAGGTCAGTCTCAACCTTCTCCGACTCGTTTCACCTCCTGAAAGAGGCCAGGTCAGTCTCAACCTTCTCCGACTCGTTTCACCTCCTGAAAGAGGCCAGGTCAGTCTCAACCTTCTCCGACTCGTTTCACCTCCTGAAAGAGGCCAGGTCAGTCTCAACCTTCTCCGACTCGTTTCACCTCCTGAAAGAGGCCAGGTCAGTCTCAACCTTCTCCGACTCGTTTCACCTCCTGAAAGAGGCCAGGTCAGTCTCAACCTTCTCGGATTCGTTCGGTGCCTCACAAAGAGACAAAGGGCAATCCGCACCCTTCTCAGATTGGTTCGGTGCCTCACAAAGAGACAAAGGGCAATCCGCACCCTTCTCAGATTGGTTCGGTGCCTCACAAAGAGACAAAGGGCAATCCGCACCCTTCTCGGATTCATTCGGCTTCACAAAGAAGCAGAAGGAGAATCGCACCCTTCCAGATTCATTCGGCTTCACAAAGAAGCAGAAGGAGAATCGCACCCTTCCCGGACTCGTTCGGCTTCTTAAGGAAACACAGGACAGTCATACCCTTCTCTAATTCACCGGCAGTAACACATCTTGTTGCGTGCATTCATCCTTCAGATTGGCGGATTGGGCATATACACAATCCTTTCCCCCTTTGTCCATTACGCCAATGATCAAAACAATGCAAGACACGCAACTCGACTTATCATGTAACCACCACTCTGTCTCAGAAACAGACTTAACATCTTCATCTCAGGCAACCTCACAAACATCGTCCAATTGACAGAGGTCTTCAAGCATCATAGTCGCACTCGCAACTAATAACACATCGCTTTGCAGCGTATGGTATTGGTCTTTCACACTTTTCAGAACTTCATGCTGACTGTCTTCATTAACCATGGCTTGGTCCCTTCCCGATAAGAGAATTCGACAGTCCGACAACAGCACCCAGATTCCGAATACTAGACCACTTCTTCCATCACATAACTTGCTGGAAGTCATCCAAGGTTTATCACTCAAACGAACAATGTACGTGGGTACTGTCGAACCAAAATCAAGAGCTTGCTCCGTGGCCAGAGCACAGACAACGCCCTTCTAGTCCAATACGGCTCCACGACAATCGCTGGCACCTTCTTGAAAGCTGAAATCAACAACAACTCAGGCGCTTCATAGCGTGTTCAAATCGAGTGAACAACTTCACAAAAGTCAATATTATCCAGCAGACACTGCTCTGGATCAGGGGCTGCCAGTCATCACTAGATATTCCAGAATACCTTATCGGAGACATCTCCCCGGTAATATGGCGGACAAATTCAGATATCCTAAGGGTTCTTCAATGTCCAACTCGCTATCAACCTCGAGTACAGACGGAATCACTTGCGACTGGCATCCTCGGATAAGGATGTAGCGTTGTAAGCTTTAGGCGCTTCAGCATCCAACATTTTCAACATCCGCACTTCCGTGCGCGGTCTGCGGCTGATCAAGGTACCTTCACGTTAGCAGGCCTCACCTCATCAGCAGCGTTATTGGGCTCATAAACTTCTTTCTGGATCTCGTTACCATTGGGCAACGCTACCAAATGTGGTATAAAATCCAAAGGTCACTAATATAAACGTAGTATTCACTTGTTGCTAAAACTCCGAGAGTCGCTCCTATTTATAGTCCAGACAGCTGCGACCAATTTGCCACCAAAGGTGCATCAGCAGCTTCTTCCATGACGCTATTCCGGTCATCCATATGTACCAAGCCTTTCACATGCAATGACTCCAGGACTTTCTAGACTCTTCCAGAAGTTTCCGTCGTCTTCTAACCAGCATCGGAGTTATGGTTCTCTTAATCCGATCTGGTACTCAGCATTTTACACGACACAACATTGTTGTATTATTCTGGGGTGAAACTGTATATACTCGAAAATCGCCTGAACGAAAAAAAGGGCAGGACGTCGAGACAAGAACAGACACAGAATACTTGATACCTTCTTGGTTGTAAGTTGGATGAAGAATAAGTACACGTGTCAGTCCTTTTATGTCTCGACGCCCCGCCGGAGGTTGCCGCGAGTCTGTACAGGATGCACGTGACATCCTGTCCGGGTAGCCTCGCCGCCAAGCTCAGAGTGATCAGTTCCGAACTTGCCCGGTCCGCTCCACCGAGAACGGTGTAGCGTATGATTCTATATAATACTTCAATACCGAGAACGCTGCCGGTATGTTGCGGCGTGAGGCCCCACCGCCAACCACTCAGTAGCGCAAGCTGAGTCCGAAGCATCTTCGACAACTTCCCTAGGCATACAATACAACATCACCCCCCCAGAGCCCTGGCTCGTTCAAAACAATTACATTGTTTGTATTGTATACATAATAATTGTCTTGAGACTCCGCCAATCGCTTTACCTAGGTCGATGAATGTTGTCTCGCACCCGCTGTCACAGCCCTCTTTACTGCCGCCTGAGGCCGAGTATCTCTTCTCATTTCTTCCCAGTATCCTAGGTGAACTGCCGGTATCCTTTCCTTTCTCATAACTTTCTCGTATCTCTTAATCTTCTCGTATCTCTTAATCTTCTCGTTCTTGTCTCTCTTCTCTGTCTTGTCTCGGTTCATTCTCATCGGGAGGTGGTTCCATTCGTCCAAGGGGCGCTCGTATTTGAGCAGGGCCCGGTGCAACAGGAAGTCCTCCATGGGTTGTCTTCCGCTTCTTTCTAGCTGCCTGACAGGCTTTCTCGAGTCGTTGGCCATAGTTCCAGTTTGTCCCGAAAATCTCCTTCAAGGTATTAGGAGCAGATTCGGTACAACTGCCAACTTGCTGAAGATAGTTCAGGACCAACAACCAGCCTTTAGCAATCGGCAACTGTCTGTACCATTCATAAGAAATCGGGGCTGCATGCCCAGCTTGAGCTCCTCTGTATCTCACTCCAATGCTCTTATCTTCAGTGTCAATGTACACTATTCCATCTAAGTCATCTTGTCTTTTAACAAACTCCCTCAACGTCTGCGGCACAATCGTGGAAAGTCTTCGCACATCATCATTCTCAAACAAATACTTCTTGAGGTACTTCGTATTAATCGTTCGTGCTTGTTCTCCAAAATCTGGGGAAGCTTCATGCGTAACATATCGTGCTCTTAAATCAAGTTCAACAACGGTCGGGTTTCCTTCATGGGGAATCTTCACAACTTTAAACGGACCAAGAAAAGGGTCGACCATTTTCCAATGTTTAATCCGACCAGGGTACCACGCTTTCTTATTCACAAGCACAAGATCTCCAACTTTGAATTGACGTTTCTCAACCTTATGTTTCTCATTATGGTCAGCTGCCATGTCGTCATTGATTCGTACCAACTCTCGTTGCACTGCTTCTCTCACAACTTTTGTGCCTCTAAGGTACTTGGACATGGTTGTTCTTAAATCGTCAGGATACACTTCCATAATCGGCGGAGCGTCTATACCAAATATAGCCTTGTAAGGCAGCATCTTCAATGAACGAAGGTAAGTCCGGTTATATTCAGCTTGTGCGTACTTGACAAGTGAGGGCCAATAAATCCCCATTCCTCCTGTCAAGCATCTCAACATTTCAACAATCGTCCGTTGGGCTCGTTCAACTAACCCATTGGTTTCGGGATGATTAGTCGACGTCGTCCGTAATCCAATACCAAAATACTCTCGAAGTTGTCGAATAGGTTCTGACAAGTACGACTTCGCTTTATCAGATACAATTATCGATGGGTGTCCAAACACCGAGAATACATGATCAACGAGCAACGTAGCAAGTTCAAGCAGATTTAATCCTTTCTTCACCGGAATGAAAATCCCAAAGTTCGAAAAAGCGTCCACAATAGAAAGGATTGCATAATAACCGTCTTCCGTCAATGGCATAGCCGTAACCTCATCAATATGTACCCGATGGAAAGGTCTCGTCGGTACTGGTAACGGCTGGAGCGGCTGCCAAGGTATCCGGCTCACTTTCCGTCGTTGGCAATTATCACATCTCTTCACAACGTCACAAATAATATTGAACAAGTTTCTGCAAGTAAAGTGCAACTGAAATTCCTGCCAAATAGCAGTGATTCCACGATGAGCCCGGTTATGAAATTGAAAGATCCATTTCTTGGCGAGTTGGGCAGGCAACACTACCCTACCCCCCTTGACCAACAAGCCATCATCTTTCAAAACAAAACGTCGGACCAGGTTTTGAAAGGTTTCATTCAGTTGCTGTTCAATGGGCGTCACTTCAAACTTTCTGAGAATTGCACGAAAGTGGTTGTCAGCCGCGTAAGCATCAAGAATTTCTTGCTTCGCATCATTACCAAACGTATGGACAGTATGTCCCGAAGTATTAGCAGCATTCACATCATTAGCTTCGTTAGCAACATTATCCGCAGACATCAATTCAAGCCTAGCCTTCTGTTCATCGTCCCAAAGTTTCATCTTCACAGGGTTAATCAGACGAGAAAGAACATCAGCAAGAATATTGGTCTCTCCAGACCGGTATCGCACCACAACATTATAAGCAAGTAGTTTTTCAATCCATTCGGATACACGCAGGATCTCAGGTCGCTTGTTCGTCCGAAGAATGTACTCAAGACTCTGATGGTCGGAGTACACAGTCACAAGACTGCCTCGAATAAATCGCTCCCATCGTTCCATTGCGTACACGATAGCCAACAACTCTCTCTGGCGAGTCGGATAATGAGTTTGATGGCAATCAAGAGATTTCAGCAACATCGCAACAGGACCATATTTAGGGTCATCCATGGTTTCTTGAAACAATACGGCTCCCACTGCGTAAGTACTAGCGTCAACTTCCATTACGAAGGGGCGACCTTGTTTGACAGGTTTCAATTGGGTAGACTCAATCATGGCCTTGCGTACTTTCTCAAAGGCCGGTTTGATGGCTCGCTTCTCAGGTCGTGTCAAATTATGTTTGCTGGATGCAAAGTCAAGCAATGGTTTAATGAGCTTCGCGTAGTTCGGCACATTGTTTCTCCAATAATTGAACAAACCATTAGCCAGCGCCATCAACTTTCGGGTATGAGGGACTTGCATGGTGCGGAACGTTTCTTTACGCTCATCAGGGATGTCGACACCAGCAGCCAGAACCTTATAGCCGAGAAAGGTGACCGAGGGCGCCATAATTTCACACTTCGAAGCTTTGAGGTAGAAACCAAATTCATCTAAGCGCTCGAACAACATCTTCAACCGCTCGAGATGTTCTTCTTTCGTGTCAGCAACAATAATGATGTCATCGATGTAATTAAAGACTCCAGGGATACCCTTTAACATGCTAGCAACAGCATTTTGCATAATCGCAGGACTAACTTTGAGGCCAAAGGGTAACAGCTTAAATCTCCAATATCTTCCACAAGCAAAGAAAGTAGTAATATCTTGGGACTCAGGGCTAAGGCGTAACTGATGGAAAGCACTGGTCAAGTCAACTGCCGAAATAAACTTCTTTCCATTGACTTGGTTAACAAGCGATTCCATGAGTGGAACCTCGCATTGATGATTGGCAATGATGGTATTCACTTCGCGATAATCGATAACCATACGCCATTCACCGCCTTTCTTCGGCACAAACAACAACGGTGAACAGTATTGCCGTGAATCCGATTCCTCAATGATATCGGCTTGTTCGAGCATTTGCAACTGGCGTTCCAACTCCGCTTCAGCTTCAGGGTTCAACGGATATTGTGCCTTGATGGCCGAAGTGTCATGTTTAGTAACCACAATAACACAATCTTCAACACCACGATTGTCTTTCAACCAACCAGCTCTTAAAGACTCAGTGAAGTTGTGCTTTTGTTGGCTCACAAGGTTTCGCACAGCCGCGTCAGGGATCGAATCAAGCAACTTCTGAAACTTTTCGTCATCTTTGAGTTGAGCGGCTTTCTCATCAGCGACTTCCGTGGGCATCTGGAAGTCCGACTCCGGTTCTTGCAACACAACGAAGTCATTTTCATCACGAGGTTTGCCATATAACGCATTCAAGTAAAACTCGTCAGATGGCGCGTGTTTCTGACTGATCGGGTAATACACGCCAGGAGCAACTAAAAAGGTACGCTTCTTCATCAGGATGCGTTCTTCATACCGACTCAAGGTTGTTAAACCAAAGATAATATCTTCATTGAGGTCGTCGATAATGTAAAACACACCTTCATGAGTAAAGCTTCCAATGCGCACCTGAAGTTTGACTTTCGCACGACACGAAGTGCTACCTTTTGCGAGGGTCACTTCAGCGGGTTTCTTGAGAGGGATCGATGGGTAACCCTTGACAAGATTGCCACTGACATAATCAGTTGATGATCCACCATCCAAAAGCAACACTGCAGGTCGTACAACATCGGAACGTTTGGCGTACGACACGGCGACGTTCATTCGCAACAAGGAGTCTGCCTTGCCCATGTTATTGAGGACCAACCGTTTTGGGAGGCACGATTGATACTCCTTAGGTGGGTCATCTGGGCAACCAACTTCGTTCCATTCATCAGCTAATTGGTCACTAACTAAACCCCTGAGCACCTTGTCGCTGTATTCTCGTCCAATCTCCATGTCCTGATTCAGCTCAGCATCCATATTCTCATCAGGGACACGGGGATCGGGAACAGGCATAGTAGCGGTTTGCAACACCTCTACTGCCTGGACAGCCCTTGAATGGTCAGCCGGCTCGGACCTGAGGAGTTTTTTGGGTTTGGGCAGTTACGTGACAAGTGACCTACCTCTCCACAAGAGAAACATGCTCTCGTTTCCTGACGTTGTTGGTAGGTCTGCTGAGTTGGTTGATAAACCTGTTGAGGGGCTCTACCGGGTTGAGGCCTATTGTTTGGGTTAAGCCTTCTCTGGCCGTTGTTAAAGCCAACGCGGTTCATCTCAAAGGTTTCTCCACCGTCATAACCAATGTTATTCAACTCGTATCCCACAGGATTTTGGGAAGCACGAGGGACATCAACTCTATCCGAGCGGTCGGAACGACTGGCGACCATAACGTTGTAAAGTTCCATTTGCTCGTTGAACATGTCCCAATCTTCGCGACCAACTTTGCCATCCCACCAAGTAGGATGCTTCTCCATGTACTTGCGGAAAAACTTAGGGAATCCGTCGCTTATAAATTTCCATGATCCCGTGAACATATGGGCGATAACCACGTTCAAGAGGCGTTGGATCGGGAACTGTTGGAGTACCTGGAAAACGACATTAGGTGCCTGCGACGGGCGTTTGTCTTCTGGGAAATCCTCCGGGTGAAAAGATCCATACAATCTTGCAACAGCGACCATGGGAGTTATAATTCCCGTGGACCAGACCGCCATTTTGTATTGCTCCCAAGACCGACAGTTGGCAAGTATCTGTTGGTTCGTTTCATTTTTCCACTTATAATCCACATTAAGGTTGAGCGCTTCACGGATGGCAGTCGTCAAGATTGATGCCTTAATTGTTCCAAGATAGTTGTGTCCGCCGCGGTCTAAGTTCGCATAGGCTGCTTCCAACTGCACCATGAACGAGTTGAAGCTTTCCCATTGTTCGGATAAATCCACTAGGTCTCGGATATTTCCCAATTCACTGGATCTATTCCAAACATCGCGAAATTTCTCATTCAAGTGCTTGGATAATTGAAGCTGATGACTGACCGTTATTTCTTCTCTATCCAATTCCTGTTCCAAAGCAGCACGAGCTCGTTTTGCTTGGGTATTGTCTCCCGGGTGAAGAGTTCTGACACCGGGGCTCACTTCAGTTTCTTGGACGTTGGAGTCGTCATCCGTCAGCGATGGTTCGGTTTGGCTCACAGTATTCACCATCGGCTGTCCTCGGGTGGTTGAGGACGAAGCAGGTAAGGGGGATGTTCCTGCTCTAGCCGAGTTGTTGGTTCGTCTTACCATTTTCTGAATCGAACGTGGGCCACGCTACCAAGTGTTGTATTATTCTGGGGTGAAACTGTATATACTCGAAAATCGCCTGAACGAAAAAAAGGGCAGGACGTCGAGACAAGAACAGACACAGAATACTTGATACCTTCTTGGTTGTAAGTTGGATGAAGAATAAGTACACGTGTCAGTCCTTTTATGTCTCGACGCCCCGCCGGAGGTTGCCGCGAGTCTGTACAGGATGCACGTGACATCCTGTCCGGGTAGCCTCGCCGCCAAGCTCAGAGTGATCAGTTCCGAACTTGCCCGGTCCGCTCCACCGAGAACGGTGTAGCGTATGATTCTATATAATACTTCAATACCGAGAACGCTGCCGGTATGTTGCGGCGTGAGGCCCCACCGCCAACCACTCAGTAGCGCAAGCTGAGTCCGAAGCATCTTCGACAACTTCCCTAGGCATACAATACAACAAACATATAAAGTCCGGTATGGTGTAATGGCTATCACGGTTCGCTTTCACCGAGCAAATCAGGGTTCGATTCCCTGTACCGGAGTTCTTTTTTGCGTCACTCGTGTCTCAAACCGCACTGCTAATTATAGCCTCCCCGTGTTCTCGATAATTGTACGACTTTACTCCAACTCACTCTCACTCAAAACACACATCAAACCAACCAACCAGCCACTAACCAACCAGCCACTAACCAACCAGCCACTAAACAATCAGCTTGTCAGTTTCGTAAGTGTTATCGAGCGAAGGATGTCTTGCCTAGTCTTTTGAAGGGATTTGATTTCAACTCGTAATCTTTCCTAATTGTGATCGCGAGCCAGTCGCCACCCCCTGCGAACATTTAAACTTTATTGTTTACCACATGGAACAGGAATTGAAGGAGTTCGAACGGGAATATATCCGAAAGAGATACACTCACTATATCTCTATGCCACAACCCTTTCAATTCTCCCTCGTGTTCTTTTCGTGTTCTTTTCGTGTTCTTTCGTACAACATAGCGTTAGTGTTCTAACTGCGCCCTGTTTCCTGCACCTCGTTGCTTTTTCTGTTTGATCTCATCACGTGATCACAGCCATACTTAACGTTTCAGTTCCGGAAGGTATCACAGTGCCATTCACGTGTTACGCGTTGTTTTTTTTGTTTTTTTCATTCGGTTGAACCAACTAACATTCCACGACTTCCTCCGATCGTTTCTATCGCTAGCCTCCAATGAAGGTATCTCACGTCGTTGTTTCTGGAGCGTTATTGGGTAGTCCCGTGTACGGATTGTGGTTCCGTCGGGAAGCTGCCGATCCGTTGCCGGGTGCTGGCGCCGCTGGCATTGCTCCCGCTGCTGGTGCCGCTCCTGCTCCCGCTGCCGGAGCTGCTGGAGCTGCTACTACTCCTGCTGCTGGAGCTGGAGCTGCTACTACACCGGCAGCAGGAGCTGCTGATCCTGCTACGGCTAAGACTACTCCAGCTGCTGGTGCCGCTGATCCTGCTACCGGTAAAGCTACCACTCCTGCTGCTGGAGCAGCGGACCCTGCTAACACTAAGACCACTCCCTTAGCTGCTGGAGCTGACACTGCGACGGCTAAGGCTACGACTCCGGCTGCTGGAGCAGCTGATCCGGCTACAGCTAAGACTACGACTCCAGCTGCCGCAGACCCTGCTACCGCTACTGCTAAAACCACCACTCCCGTTGCTGGAGTCGATACTGCTACCGCTAAGACTACTACTCCCGTTGCTGGAGCTGACACTGCTACCGCTAAAACCACCACCCCGGCGGTGGCTGACCCGGCGACTGCCAAAACCACCACTCCTGCCGTAGCTGATCCTGCTTTGGCTACGACTCCGGCAGCAGCTGATCCTGATGCCACCACTCCCGCTGCTGGTGCTGCTGCCACCACCCCTGGGGTTGCCGGTGCTGTCACCACTGATACTGCTACCAACACTGGGACGCTGACGGGGAAGACGTCGATTGTCGGCGCGGGCACTCCCGGGGCTCCTGCTGCTGGCGGTCTTGCCACCTACCCAGCAGTGGGCGGATTATCCGATGATCCCACCACCAAGACGTTATCGTTCGTCACCCTGAGAGTGATGCGGTCAAACACTGCCGACCCCAACTACACTCAACCCACCAACGACGTCAACCACCAAGTCAACGGTGCCGGCACGCACACGGTACCGATATACATGATGTTTATGGTTACGGGTATGGCGGCAGCGATGGGTTTGCTTTAAATGATGATTTTTTTTGATGCTCGTCATCACTGATATAGACACACGGTTCAACAAATGTAACGGAATGGTTTTTTTTTTATTTATTTTGTTTTTATTTTTGTCAGTGAAACACCGAAGGTAAACCCCAATGTATCACCTGTTTTGTGGTGCTTCCCATGATTAAGGTTCTTACATGGTTTTCTCGTTTGGTTCGGCATCGGAAGCAAATCAAAATGTTCCGTTCGTTTAGTCGTCTAGAATGTTTCATTTGATTACGAGATTACGGTATTCTGTAATGTTCCCACCAAAGGGTTCATTCCGTCGACGATACATTAATGATACGTCATCAGCACCGATATATGATCTCGATCACATTGCAGAAAATGGACTCGGGTCTAGACGCTGCCTCCCGCCGACGGCTCGCTAATTTTGACTTAGGTTCGGAAGAATAAAACCCTATTCCTACGAGGGTACATGTCAACTCGAATTAGTCGTTTTGTAACGGGTTAGATCCTTGGGGTAATGGAGTAAGTTTCACTCCACACTCTCGGTACTCCACACTGGTTTAGAGACGGCCCTGGTTTTAGTCATGTGCTATAATGAAATGAGCATCGGATGCTTGCCGGTTAATCACGTAAGCGTCAACCGTATGAAAAAATAAGCTTTTGGCCCCGGGCGTTTGGGGTAGCTATGGGCAACCGGGGATGCCACTTCCGTCGTGGCGTTACCCATTCGTCTTTGTCCTAATCGGACATTTAACGATTAGCATTAACTGACGAAACCATCGACCATCAAATCATTCGATTGATCAGTGACGATGAAACCTACCACAAGTGTACGATCGTGTAAACGTCAACTTCAAAGTGACTGGAGGATGATGGAAAAATACGAGATGAGGTTCCAGGTACCACAACCCGGGGAACCATCCATATCTGGCTAAAAAACCACAGGGGGTACTATTTCCGCCCCCATCAGTGTGCAGAGTCTAGACTACGCATAAAAGTCAAGAGGTTTCAGGGGAAGGGACAGTTGTCAGTGGGTCCAGCCCATTTCGATGGGGCATCGCATATTTTCGTGAGCATTCCTCATCGGTCAGATCGTGCGTGAGTAACATGTACATTCTCTTCGAATAGACTTCTCCAACACTGGCTCGTGTAAAGGAATAAATGTTAGAGGGAGAGTAGGTGTAGAGTTAGTGGTAAACGTCACTCGTATGCGTTGTCACCTGTCACAGGCACCTGTAGCTTGCATTGGTTGCACGGTAATTCATTACGCTCATGTCAATTTGCAGGAAGTGTCGGGTATCATCTGCGGATACCCCTACGTCGGCGCGCGCCTCGGCGCTAAATCTAGAATACGCACGATAGTCTCCAACAGGGGGATGCGATAACGCCAGGCTCGAGCCACCAGCTAATTAGTTAACCAGTCAAACAACACCAACCATCAGTTATAAGAGGGTTTAAGCTTATCAGTCACCGTGTATAATTGGATGGCTACCGAGCCTCACCCTCGCCTAGGCTGGCGCCTAGGCTCGGGACTCCGTATCATCCCTGTCGTGTGCTACATGAGCCCCCCTGTACCAACGGACGGTTGAACCCAAGACCGCAGACCGCACGTTTCAAGGAATGTGCATACTTCGAAACATCGCCGATCCCGACACTATATATTGTGGAACCACCCGCAATTATCAGCGACGTCTTTTGCTCCCTCCCGGCCCCAGTTCTCGCCCTTTCCTTTTCCCGCAACCTCCGGCGACACTAAACCTCGTGGTCGACCCTCGTGCCCTCCGTCCATTGGTCCATATCCTGGTTTCATCGAGGAATTGAAATCGTCCCTTCGAGTGTCTCCCTCTGTTGTCTCTCCGGAATCGAGCGAGCGTACTCCGGTGTCGAGCGTTGGTCTCCTGTTATCGCGCCCCCCCTTTGTATAAGCTTTTTTTCTTTTGTTTGTGCGCAGGCACAGGTTCTTACTCGCGCACCGCCTCTCGCCGCTAGGCGCCCCCTGCCGCCGACTCAGGGAGAAAAAACCCCACCCTCAAAATGGTGCTGCTGCCAGTGATCTCGCCGTTACACCAGTTGGAACGCCAGGTCGAAGCGGCAATCCCCACTCGTGACCGCCACCCGATATTCTCGTCGCGCTTCGTGTCTCGCGCCGCTCCGCGTCTCGACCGCGCCAAATCGCTCCCGTTTAAACGCCCGCCGCCGGCGCTTAAACGCTCCCACACCACTCGCGACGTGGTTACTTTGGTCACCGTTTCCGCCGGCGACATCGCCCTGATCCCCCTGCGGCCTCTGAGCATCGCTTCGAAGCTGACGCTATTCCCCCCGAAAGCGCCGCCGGGGGCGCTGGCGCCGCGCCCGGCGCCGCTGGCGTCGCTGCTGCTGCCGCTGGTT
>JAJMSK010000110.1:0-11757 GCA_030578555.1 Diutina neorugosa
CCACTTATATACATAAGTCGACACCACCCGCTCCTACGGTTAGGTGCAGGATTCGACGTGTCCTTTGACTCATCTGCGATGAGTACGGTTAGGACACGTCCCAGCGGTATCTCTTACCGCAGATACTACTTCGGAGTATTTCTGTTTTATCGTTGCGTTTACTCACTTTCACTATTGTTAGTGAGACTCGCACCACCACTCACAATGAAGACTGTCACCGACGAAGATAAACTCGTGGTGGAACTCCTCCAATTACTTGATGAATACACTCAGCTACAGATGGCTAATCGTCAGCGATGGATCGATGGCTACGTCAACTTATCGCGAGCCAATTACGCTCATCACACCAAACGTTATGGGATGACTCGATATGACTTACGAGATAACAATGCCATATTTACCGTATCTGATGATGCTAATCCAGTTAGTGATAACGCTAAACCCACGAAGGAACCACTGGGGGTTCGAAACCGCAACCAACTGGAAAAGAAACCTCCTCCTGATAATGATGCCCTCCGACAATTTGGCGTCCTCGTACCTAATGAACTTCGACAAGCTCAATCTCGGTTTCGAGATGCGGTAGAAGTATCGGTGGATATTTCTCGAATTGGTAATCGTATCCAGGAGTTGGTTAGGGCGTTGACTCCTCTGCAAGTGGCCCCTACATCAAAAGACGACTTTCTGAAATCAAAAGCTTCCGAGCCTCTGAAACCAGAGTTCCTGGAGGCAGAATCCCTGGACTTGAAAGTCAAGCAGTCCAGAAACCAAACATTGGAACCAAAGCTAGACTCTATCGACCTGAAAGTACCTTCAACTACCAAATTGGAGACTAAGGTACTGGAACTTAATTTACACCAGCCAGACCCTACTGATTTGGAACCAGTGGATAAAACCTCAAAAGCAAAGCCATCATCGGATAAAACCTCAAAAGCAAATTCATCATCGGATAAAGTCTCAAAAGCAAAACCATCATCGAACTCACCACAGTCATCGTCAGATTTATAATGGAGCCATAGACCATACACTATAATCAGAGCCATACACTACAATCAGAGCCTTACTACAACCATCTGGGTCAATGCTATTCATTAGTCTATTCACTGTAGAGGTCGGAGTCGTTTTCGTAGTCCTCGGCCTTGATATCGACCTCGTCCAGATCCAGCGCCAGTCCCGCTTCGTCGCCACTGGCCACAGTTTCTCCATTTTCCTCCGCTTGTCGTTGTTTGCGGCGTTCCTTCTTTTCTTGCTTCTTTTTGAGCTTTTCATCGACGTTCTTCTTTTGCTCGGCACGACGTTGGGCTCGTAATTGCTTCCGTCGTTCGTGTTTCTTATCCAACGCCTTTTGTTCCAACTCCAGCTTGGTAATCAGAGCGTGGTAGAGCGTCTTCCCCTCACCGACACCTTCTTCGATCTTCACGAGGTTCATATTGAGACGAGGGCCTAATTCAGTCAACTTAATCGCCCGTTTCTTCGTCGACGATGACGATGATTCGGTCACGGGAGCCGTGGCTGCCTTCACTTCTTGTTGCCGTTGTTGGTTGATTTCAACGATAGCATCATCTTCCACCTCCAGATCCAGCGTCACCCCCCCCACACTATACGGATCCAACACCAACTCCAGCACGTCGACATTACCACTCAAGTTGGGCAACTTTTTGTGTACTTGCTTCGCGGCTAAGAGCTTCTTGATGTTGCGAGACTCTTCGACCAATTTGGTATCGATGGCGTAGTGGCGTAAATCGATGGACCCATCTTCGTTTCGGTTGATCATAAGCACCCGTTTGATGCTAGCCACTGTCGTCAGTTGTGGTTGGATGGGAGGGAACATATTCTGGAACATGGTCACCACTAACTTATCGTGATGAGGCATATCGTTGACTGAGTTACCAAACCCGTTAAGCACAAGGAGAGGCGGAGTGTGGAATTCGGGAGCATCGACTCCAACTGACTTGGGTCGTTTAAGGATCCGAGCGACGTCCTTTACCAACGAGTAAGCATTGATTCGGAATTGAAGCGTCGGTCCATGAGGCACTTTGGCCATTCTTAACAGCACATTGCCCGTTTCCTCCAGCTGGTTAAACACAAACAAGTCGGTGACCCCTAACGGACCCGCCATCACCACGAAATCCTTCAATTTGTTCAGTTTGCGTTCTCTTAACTTGATGGCGGTATGAGGTTGCATCACCGTCCGGAAGTCCCGAACCAACTGAGTGAGCAGATGATTGTGAAGCAGCTGCCCCAAATGAAGCACCATCGATCGGGGGATCTTGGCGAGTTCCTCCTCGGCCACCTTGCGGTGGGTTCTCTTCTTGACTCTCCGCTTAGCCATCCTGCGATGAGATGCGACTGCGAGCGATGCGATTAAGACCTAGCGAGAGGATAGCGAAAGGACAGCGACACGACAGCGACACGACCTAGCGACAAAACCCAGCTACAATGAAATTAACACAATCACCAAGATAATTAAAATAATGTAAACACGATTATTTGGTAATGAGTTATTCATGGTGTGGCATTAATTATAGGCAAAATGATACAATTATAGTGTTGACCATAAGCTCAAGTTGAGAGTGTAAATGTCCAGTACAGTCAAGTGAAGACTCCCTATGTGTTTGAATTTAAATGTCTATTCAAACTAGTCTATCGTAAGCTCACTGACGTTCTATACTACTACATTATAGAGGACAGACTTTGGAAGACAATGTAATTAACGGTAACAAAAACATGCAAATAAAGTTACCTAGTGAATGAGTATTTATTTAACCACATCAATAAAGCATTCTTAAGTATTATAGTCTTTGGTATCACCATTTTTCAGTATTTACTCATTCGTGGTGGGTCGCGCTTATCGTTATCACGAGGATCGGCTCATCGCACTCATCGATGCCAGTGGTAGGGAAAGTTACCAAGAAGAAAGGTCAGTCCAGCACGGCCAAGGCGCTTGCCGAACGGATCAAGCGCAAAGCTGAGGAGCAAAAGGCAGCGTATCAAGCGGAACAGGATGACCAGCTGAAGTCGGAGACTCCCGAGGAGGTTGATGTCGATGCCGATGCTCCGACCAAGTTCGAACGGTTTGCTGAGCTTGACCTTGTCCCCGAGTTATTGGAACTGATTGAAGGGATGAAGTTTGCTCACCCTACTCCGATTCAAGCCGAATCGATCCCGCAAGCGTTGGCAGGCAAGGATATCATTGGTCTTGCGGTGACGGGGCTGGGGAAGACGGCGGCGTTTGCCATCCCCATTCTTCAAGCGTTAGCGATGGAGAAGCTGCCGTTCTTTGCCTTAGTATTGGCTCCCACACGTGAATTGGCGTACCAGATCAAGGATACCTTCGATGCTTTGGGACGACTGATGGGGATGCGACTGGTGTGTATTGTGGGGGGGATGAACATGATGGAACAAGCGTTGGAGCTTCTGAAGAAGCCCCACGTGATCGTGGCCACTCCGGGGCGGATCATGGACCATTTGGAGCTGACGAAGGGGTTCCTGTTGCGGAAACTTCGTTACTTGGTCATGGACGAAGCCGATCGGTTATTGGATATGGATTTTGGTCCGGCGCTTGATAAGATCCTTAAGGTGATCCCTCGGGAACGTCACACGTACTTGTTTTCTGCTACCATGACCAATAAGATTGAGAAATTGCAACGAGCGTCATTGAGAGATCCAGTGAGAGTAGCGGTGCTGAGCAAGTACGAGACGGCAGAACACTTACAGCAACTGATGATGCTTGTGCTGGATGGCTACAAAAACACCTACTTGGTTCATTTGCTCAACGAACACATCGGGAAGCTGACGATCATCTTTACACGGACGGTGGTCCATGCTCAGCGGACGGCACTCATGCTTACGATTCTCGGGTTCCACGCTGTACCGTTACACGGGCAATTGACCCAAGCACAACGGTTAGGGTCGCTTAATAAGTTCAAGGCGGGGAAAGCCAACATCTTGCTTGCTACTGATGTCGCGGCTCGAGGACTCGATATTCCTCTGGTGGACTTGGTGATCAACTACGATATCCCCACCGACTCCAAGGCGTATATTCACAGAGTGGGGAGAACGGCTCGTGCTGGAAGACTGGGGAAATCGGTTTCGTTAGTCACTCAGTATGATCTCGAGATGTATTTGCGGATTGAAGCCGTACTTCAAAAGAAGCTTCCTAAGGACCCGGCTCCGGCGAAAGCCGTACTTGAACCCCTCCACATCCATGTGGATAAGGCATTAGTCGAAGCGATTCGGCAAACGAAAGAGTTTGTTGATCACCGGCAACGAGGCCGGAAACGGAGAGATGATAAAGATCGGGAAGAACAGTAATCAGCATTTTGCCCAATCACGTGACTGAAATACCACGTGACTGAAAAGTCACGTGGTTGCCGATGACGTAATGGAGGCCGGTCCGGCGGCGACAACGGCCTCGGGCCATCGGAGTTTTGTCCCCCCTGGGCAAATCACCACGTGAAAAAAAGCAATAGAATAAAAAAGAAACGAAAAATCACCGCCGTAGCTAGCCGTAGCTAGCCGTAGATAAACAGCGTAGACATAACTGCTAGCCATAACTGCTTAGCCGTACAACCCTCACAGAGTTAGCTAGCCTTATCTGACTAATCATAGCTACGTGTCGGAATGTCGTCCGACGTCATGAGGGCTTCGGGTGGTGTTTCCGGGAGCCGTGCCGCTTTGATTCCCCAGATTCGCATCTCACTGGTTGGATGGGGCATGCGTCGTCGACTTTATCCGAGGAACCTCCGAGCAATCACCTTACCACTAAATCAATCATAACAACCGACTAAAGCTAAACTCTAAAACGATTATAGATCACTCCCAACCTCTCTGTATTATTATAGCTGGTAATTCATCGTATCGTACCATCGATGGACCGACGTGCCGATGACTATCGACGCGGTGACTCAACAAAATCCATGCGTCCACCAACAAACGCCCCTACCGCAGCATCAACTCATCAGTTACACACTCTAACACATTAATCTGTCTATTCCATTAAAATCTTATGTTCCGGTAGATGTCTAGGTTTCTGGAGACAAGGCTTATAGTTAGTGTTGGTTGACAGGGCTAATAGTTATGTTTCTGGAGACAGGGCTAATAGTTTCCTTTGGCCCGACCGGGGCCATATCGGACCCCACAAATCGCGTGCGGTATCTGGCGCCTCTCATTGGCCGACGCCCCCAACCTGTCTCGGGCCCTACTCCGGACAGACACCTCCCCGGAGTGCGAACCCTCCTTCTGAGCGTGCCATATAAAAACCCTCCATGCCCCCACCAGTGCGACGAATAATTTACCACCTCGCTTAGCTCCACTCGATCATGTCGTCTGCTAAGCCTGCTACCAAGGGCAAGTCCGTCACCGATTTGGTGGCGGGAGGGGTTGCTGGACTCGCCGAAGGGCTTTGCTGCCACTGGTTGGACACCATCAAGGTGAGAATGCAAATCTACCGCAAGCTGGGGAAGAAGCCCCCGGGGTTCGTGAGAACGGGGATCGATATTGTGCAAAAGGAAGGGTTTTTGGCGTTGTACAAGGGGTTGGGAGCCGTGGTTATCGGGATTGTCCCCAAGATGGCGATCAGATTCTCGTCGTACGAGTTCTACCGGTCGTTGTTCTACGCTCCCGACGGCTCCATCACTACGGGACAAACGTTCATCTCCGGGGTCGGTGCAGGTATCACCGAAGCGGTGATGGTGGTGAACCCGATGGAAGTGGTCAAGATTAGACTCCAAGCGCAACACCACTCGATGAAGGACCCGTTGGACGTCCCCAAGTACCGTAACGCTCCCCACGCTGCTTACGTCATCTGTAAGGAAGAAGGGTTCTCGACGTTGTACCGCGGGGTGTCGCTTACCGCTGCTAGACAAGCCACCAACCAAGGGGTCAACTTCACCGTGTACTCGAAGATTAGAGAATACTTGCAAAAGAAACAAGACACCGAGATGTTGCCGGCGTGGCAAACGTCGGGGATCGGGCTCATTTCGGGGGCGCTCGGGCCCCTTTCCAACGCTCCGTTGGACACGATCAAGACGAGATTGCAAAAGACGACGTTTGCTAACAACGAATCGGGGATGGTGAGAATCATGAAGATCGGTAAGCAATTGATCAAGGAAGAAGGCCCGGCGGCATTGTACAAGGGGATCACCCCGAGAATCATGAGAGTGGCCCCGGGGCAAGCCGTCACCTTCACCGTTTACGAATTTATGAAAGACTTGTTGGCGGGGGACAAGCCGTTGGTGGAAAAGAAGTTGAAGTAACCCTCTGTACTATAGGTCATATACATTCTATTTATTCTAACACACCTAACACTTAGCCTTCACCGACACCTAACACTTAGCCTTTATCCTCCAATTAACACTTAGCCCTTCACCGACCGGTTTAACTCTACCTCTCCCACGTTTAGCTCTACTCTCTGTTCAACGTTATCTTCCCTCCGCTGATCGTTACCTTCTTTTGACCTCATCTCCACTATTTCTGGAAGATTTCAGATAGATTTTTATCTGTCGGTTCCGATGAAAATTTCCTTATCAAACGATGTCATTTTCCTTGAGTACACATAAGCAATAAACCAAAAACTCTTACCATTAGTACTACATTCCACTAATTAATATCTCCCAATCATAGAATTCGGGGTTTACAATAATACTAAGGTGCTAACACTGCTTCCGTACAATTGCTCATACTTAGACATGGCTTCGTCCTTGAGCCAACTACTAGGATCAACCAGATAGCTAATATCATTTTGAATATCATCTAGCTCTCAATGAATCTATCATTCAGTCGGGGCAAACTCGATTAGACTTATCAACGTACTCCGATGTTATGATTGTGAAGTTGTAAGAGGAGTAGTAGGCTGTTAAGCCAAGGTAAGGCAGAAGAGAGAAGCTAGAGCGGTAATGGCTTAACCCTAACCCCGGGGTCAATTAAGCAGATGAGGCACAATGGAAGTACAAAAGTCAAGGTAAAGTAAATCAGGTTAAGTTCGTAAAATGATTTCTAGTTACGTCAATGAAGGGCTAAATCCTATTCACGTCGATAGGGCTAAATCCTAGTCACGTTGATGAAAGGCTAAATCCTAGTCACGTCTAAATCTAGTCTTATTCAGCAAACGACACGTTACACCCATTGAAAAGCGACATCGTCAAGTGAGTCATCTTCTTCGGCGGGTATTCGGGGTCATGCGACGTCAATTGAGAAAACATTTGCAAAAGACGAACGGTGACGTACGAGGCTTCGGTGAGGGCAAATTGTTGACCCAAACAGATACGAGGCCCCCCATTAAACGGCAAGTAGGCCCAGCCGAGCTTGCGCGTCGATTCTTCGAACCAGCGTTCGGGACGGAACTCGTCGGCATCCTTGCCGTAGAAATCCTTATCCCGGTGCATCGCCAGCACCGCGTACACCACCAGTTGACCCTTACGGACCAACATCGGCTGCGATTCATCGGGACCCCCCCCGCGAGGAAGAGTGGTGTCACGAGTAGCCACTCTAAAGTTCTGCGGGACCAGCGGGTACATCCGGAGAGCCTCGTTGATGCACGCCTTCAAGTATTCACACTTCTTCATCAGCTCGAACGTGATCTCATCGACCTGAGCGTCGTCCCCCACGCCAAACAGCAGCACGATTTCTTCCCTTAACTTCGCGAGGATCTCGGGGTTGCGGGCGAGTTCAAAGAACAAGAACGAAAGCAACCCAGCAGTGGTGTCACGTCCCGCCAACAAAATGTTAAGCGATTGGTCCCGAAGCACCTTCGGATCGCGCGTTTGCTTGGCCAATTCGTACAAGAAGGTGTAGCCTCCTTTCAGTTGTTCATCGAGCTGGGCGGGCGACAACGCAAGCACCTTGTTGACGTAGAAGTCGGTGAAGTCGTGCACGACCTTGGTGTTTTTGGCAAACTGACGACCCTTGACGAGGAAGTAGAACTGTTGCACCACTGCCCGTGTCGATAACGTCACTTGGGCCTGGTTGAAGGCGTTGGCAAACTCAAACTTCCCCGGGATGTCCAGCTCTCTCGAGTACCCCACGGTTTCGTCACGAAGCGACTCCACCGACTCGCCAAACAAAAACTCCGTAGCAGAGTCCACCGTCAACCGGAAAAACAACTCTTGCAAGTCGAACGGCTGGCCCTTGAAGTTCCGGATGTGTTTAGCAAGCACTTGCACGTGGGGTTCCAACAGTTTGACGTGGGCGACTTGTTCGCGAGCAAATTGCGGTCTCAACATCGTTCTCAGGTGCTTCCACCCGTTGCCGTCGAGAGTGAAAATACCATCCCCAAGCACCGGTAAGAACTGGGCGTGTCGAATCCCCAACGAGAAGTCGTTGAATTGAGTAGCCAACACCGCCTTGACGTTTTCCGGGTCAATCGTCAGGATCATCGGGTTCCCAGCAAGTCTCACCGACATCGTCTTGTGTCCAGCTTCTTCAAATTGCTCCTGAAGGAACAGGACCAAAGTACCCTCCTTCTTCTTCGCAAGCATCGATCTGGCAACTCTAAACCCAAAGGCATGGTCGGTACGAGTCCCCGTAGGAGGCAGGGCCCCGAGTTTGCGTCTAAGTCGTTGCGTTTGTAAGTTTTGGAGGATGACGTACACCGCCACCAACGCTGCGACGGTGACGTACCAGTATTCGACCAAAAGCTCACTAACCATGGTGTTGATAACGAAGTAAAAAAACGAGGGTTGTTGGTGGCGAGCGCCCTCTTATTATGATGGTGGGTCAGCACTATCACATGGCTCTGGAGTGGCACCGGACTTGCACACGAGCCCCGGCCAGTGAGGGCGGGGTGCAGCGAATCTCCCAATGAGTGCAGATTGCGAGATACTTCATTGGTCATAGCAAACAATTCAGTTATTCAGAGGACGTAGTCAGTAGTGCTGTCATGATTGTGACGTGTCACTTTCTCTGGTATTGGGAAGGGGAGGAGGGACATGGTTGTGCTTAAGCGAGACCCTTTGTAGTGTCTGTCTCCTGCACAGGACTAATGTCTTCACAAGCAACTCCACGATTGTCTCGATGGGGAAAACGCCGAACCCCGGCTCTAGACTCCGGTTCGGAAGCCGTTCCTCACTCCGACACCGACACCGCACTGGTCTAGCCGTCAGGGTGCATACAATAGTAGAGGGTGTCAGCCTCATCGTGGCTAGCGAACTTATTAAGCACGCTACGGGCGATATCGATCGTATCGGCGTCATATGCAAATTCGACTCCGTTAGGGTAGTGGTATCCGGAGGTGATGTCGGTGATGTCGGTGCCGTGGTTGTCGCGGGCCCGGGTCTCGACCTGGGAGTTAAAAATGGGTCCATGGTACCCTTGAGCCCGTAATTTGATCACGATCGCTTCCGCTTGTTTGGTGAGTTCTCCTTGAGCAAACGCTACCCGAGCAAACACCACGAGCAACTCGTACACCGTTTGCGGGAACATGAGGGTGCTTAGGTCAGCGGTGTGTTCGGTGATAGCGTAGGTGGTAGCCATGAGTCGTCCAATAATGCGAAGGTGAAGGTCGACGAGGGGACTGCGAGGGTAGGTAGCAATGGCGAGTTGTTCAATGTCGATCGCTCGGATAAGTCGCTTAAAGTGTTCTTTGGGCGTATCGTCAACCCCTAGTATATCCGTCAGTTCGTGCTCGGTGATGTAGGTATCGATGACGGAGGCAATACGCAACTTGAGCGTTAACAAGTGGGTTTCGTGAGCCAACTGGGTATCGGGGTCGAGGGTTACCTCGACCAACGGTGCGGGGAACGGATCCACCATCAACGGTTGATGATTATGGTCCATTTCCGCGGGTACCATGGCATCGATCATGGCAAAGTCCTGGTTATTGCCGACGGTACGATTGAGTCCATGGTACCTCATCTGAGGACGAATCCCAATCTCCATCACCAAGAGATTGAATAACAGCAGCACCAATTCTTCGTCATTATCGTTATAAGCAAATGTGGTGTCAGTAACACTAGCTTCAAGCATGCTGATGAAATTGAACACCAAATTGATCTGACCGACGTCGGCCATTCGTTCTATAATCCCAGGTAAGGCTCGAAACACCTCGGGGTCAAGCACTTCTGGGTGCCACACTTGACGGATACATTCTGGCCCATGGCCAGCGGCTAGTGATACCGTAGTTTCCAATAAATCTCCATACGCCACCAAGATAAACTTTTGTAGCACTAACATGTGGCGAGGAATGCTCATATAGTTGACGAAATCAATCTGGTTACTGGTAGCACTGATGTAGATGAGACGATGGCGTACGGCAGCACTGAACTGGACCACGAGCTGTGTGATTAAGTCCCTGGGGATAGCCAACGGGCGGAAGGTAAGGGCTCGATGGACGAGGGTAAGCAAGAACGGAATCGCAAGCGGTCGGTCTCGTTCATGGAGAATAGCACAGAGCAGCACGAGCACTTTAACCAAGTTGGCAATGAAGACATCGAGACGAAGATGGTGGTGAGCCATGAACCATTGCGTAAGACAATGGGCCACCAGTTGGTGAGGTACAAGTTCAAACAGATCAACTTTTACGGGGTGATCGACAGTAATCTTAGCAAGATAGTCGATACAAGTACGACCGTTGTCATTGATGCCACAAGTCCACAAGTAGTCGACCACCAACCCCGCTTCACTAGCTCGTTTAACCGCAGTTAAGTAGCCAGTATCCACAACACGACCACCATCGTCAAGCTTACGTTTCTTTATCGCTGGTGGAGGTACATGGTGATTGGTTGTCGTCAGCGCCACTCGAGGTTGTCGTAGTTCATTTTGGAGGAACTGCTTCTCGTCTTCCAATGACGATACGGCTCGTTTGAGAGCAGCGATCTGTTTCTCCAACGACGCAGTGGTTTCCTGTTTCTGGTTGATCAACTGTTTCCTCTCTTCAAGCAGTTGTCGTTGGAGCTGGTCAAGCTGAGCTCGGAGCACCAGTACTTCTCCTTGAGCTTGATAGATCGATGCCGTTGCTGAACCATTAGCCGGGGTTGCAACCAGCTTTGCTGAGGTTCCAGGTTGTGGAGTAACCGCCTGAGTACCCAGGACAATGGCAAGGATCTCGTCATCGTCGTCACTGAACTCAAACAGTGACTCCAGGTCGGACATGGTATACGCGATCGGGAGACGCGTAGTGGTTAGCCGTTCGATGCGATGATAGAGATTTGGGTCTAACCTAGCAGAATGATTAACAGAAGATGGAGACGGGATTATTTTCGCTAAAGGTTACTGAGACAATCGATGTTTGTGGTATATTTAAGACTGACGGTTTGCAAAGCTCGCACCGAGATGATAAACCATAAAACATACAAGATAAATCATGTTATCTCCTAGAACAAAGAATGGCACAACTATGGAGATTCTTCCAGGAGATGACATCCCATGAAAAACAGAGTAGCATGAAAGATGGGGTGACTCGATCTGTACGCCAAAACGTCGGAACAACGTGACACATGGCGGGAAAGTGCCATATCTATGATACCTCACAACATCATCGCATAATATAAGTCTGCCAGTACTATGCAAGAAGCTGGACAACCAATTTGAGCATTTAACTCAAGACAAGATTGAAGAAACTGGCGAAGCCGCTCTTCAAGAAGTTCAATGGCACAATTAGTAGATGTCCATTACGAAATATGTATTCATTCGAACAATCTGCAACGAAATTAAATGTCATCTTACATAAGTTATACCCAGCTGACAATCATTCCATTGTTTCATATAATCCTTGCACCACTGCGTGCGAGTACATGTAGCAAGGCAAACGACGTAGGAAGACAT
>JAJMSK010000111.1:0-10494 GCA_030578555.1 Diutina neorugosa
CGTGCTCATTTTAACCGAATTGTCTTTTTACGTACATAATCATGGGTTTATATACTTGATGTAGGATCATGTGCCTTGTGTGGCCACAATCCCTAGTATTAGCCCATATTTGCTCAATTGCATGAACAAACTATATGAGCTCATTCTTGAGTAAATATTTGAGTGATGATGGGCCAAGTTCAGCCTTGTACCCAACATCTGGAACAGTCTGTAGGGACATAGTTCAACAGAATCTTCAAACTTACCCTATTTTAAATTTGAGCCTAGAACAACGAACAACAAAGCAAAGTCAAGTTAAGTCAATCAAGCTAAGTCAAGTTAAGTAAATCAAGCTAAGTCAAGTTAAGTAAATCAAGCTAAGCCAGGTTAAGTAAATATCGGTGACGGGTTGAGTGCTAGGTTGGCTAAGTGTTAGGTTCGGTGACGGCGGAGTGTTTAGTGTATGCGGACATTACCGAAGCCGCACGCACCCCACAAACCATGGACGACCACCACGACTTTCGATGGTACCTGTGCCCCGTGGCCATCCGTTTCAATGGAGTCGAGCCCGTGGGACTTTCCGGAGCTCGACTCACGCTTAGTCATCCGGAAACTTCAGTGGTGGCTTGTGACTACATCGTCCTGATATGTCACGTTGATGATACCGCTTACGATAACTGTGTGGTGACCCTGACTCGCCAGTACCGTACGCTGACGGTGGAATGGTTTCCTGCTCGAGTCGTGGCACGAGTACCGTTAACTGCTGACGTTCGTCTTAAAGGATTTGTCGATTTCTTTCGCCAACACGGATTCTATTTAAACCCTACCAATACCGTTAATCAAGGTGATGATGGACTTAATGTGGTGGTGATTAAAGCAACATCACCACGGTTGATGCTTAAACTTACCGGAGACGCTAAACCCACGCCCATTCGGTTTGCCATGGACGCTCACGTTGGTGATGGGGTCAGTATCCGCTCGTTCCCATTCAACTTCACCAATGCCGTACTTTTTGGTGATTTTCTTTCACAAGGCCACCTCAGTTTTGTCGTGGGACTGCGATCGGTATCTACGGGTAAACCTCGGTCTCCCGTAGGGTATTTGACGGATGTCAAGTTCCTTGAAAACATGAGTGGAGCTCTTGTGTGTGATACCAAGGACTCCGAACTATCGTATGGGTTGGTTATGGGACAAATGTGTAAAGCCAACGGGGATGGAGATTTGCTTTGGGTGGTCCTGTGGCCGACGATCTGGCGAGTACTATCAGGGTTACGTGGCCATCTCCAATTACCAACAAACTTCCCTATCGATACGCTGATGGTAGCGCTGTCACCCTATCCCCGACTGGTATTTGCGTTAATGGTTACTGATGGTGCTACGCGGTGGGGACTGTGTGTACTTTGGCAACCAGGAGTACTTGTTACCAACCAACACGTGATCAAAGACTACGCTGATAATCGTCGACTTGAAGCGAAAGTGGCGTTAGTCCCGTCACACCAATTCCTTCGTCTCGATGACGACGACGAGATCATTACTCCTGACCCTGACCTCGATCTCCTGTTCATCATCCTTAGTCCTCGTAACCAAGCAGTGGTGGCGCCCTGGACTCCCATTACGACCAGTACCTCGGGAGCCAGTCGAGGAGACGCAGTTTACTCGTTACTGTACGGATTGGTGTACAGTACTCACCAAACTACACCTCTTGTCAGTCAAGGTATCGTCAATACCGTGTATAATGTCGATAACCTCGATGCGATGATGGTGACGAGCGCTCGTTGCTGGAACGGGTCATCAGGAGGGGGACTATTCTCCAGTGATCACGAATTTATCGGACTTATCAGCTCCAACGCCGAGGTGCGGGCACCGGTGTGGGCGGGTCACCCGATGCCTGAGCGTCTCCATAAACTTCCTGAGCTCTCCATTGCGTTACCAGTGGGACTAATTGATCATTGTTGGCGTCATCGTCACCACCCAGCAATACCGTCACTGGTGCATCGATTATGGCAATTACTTCCATCTCATCAAGACGTGATGGTAGCCTCATCAAAGTTATAGTTGTCCACACGGATAGAGCAAAGGAAAAGCCCTAGATTGCCCACATACTGATAAACCGTCGAAGGCACTGCGCATGATTCTGATATCATGCATTATAGATCATTTAGACAACATCCAAGATGTATAGTACACCACTCGAGGTTACACTAATATAAAGAAAAACCGTTAGGTTTTGAATCTACCCAAACTACATATATTAGCAACAACCAAATAGATGATAGATGGAATGGTAAGAGTCAATCCTGGATCGAATCCTCGCAATGACATTAACTAACGAAACCGTGACTAATAGAAAAGACGTTTAAACCAATGAGAAACCAGAATAAATTACATCTACTTGTTTTATCATTTTAATCCAGTGTTTTTAGGTCAATTAGGGCAAGTTAAGCCAGAGAGTGGATGAGAGTGCTTTCTGGGGTGCCGCACGTCAAAAAAAACGGTCACGGTTCAGCACAATGACACGGTAAACCTTATCTCGACCACGGGGGTTGCATTGCCATGTAAAACCCGCCGCTTTGTTGGTTATCGGTTACAATTATGGGGGAGAGTTCGCTTACGTAAAAGGCGCCCACTATATGCAGTACCAAGCGCAAGGGGCACGCGCACGCCATTAACCGTTGTAACCAGCCATTCATTCAACCTTGTAGTATGTCTTCAACAAACCCCCAGTTTACGTCCATTGCCCTACCGAAAACATGTCCACCAATTACTACTTTTCATGTCGATTACTATGCAGTATTTCTTTCCCCCCAATTGGAGCAATACCTCCAACTTGGAAGAGAAGGCTGGCTCTTTTGCAACCAGCACTATCAGTGCCCTATGTGCACTCCCAACTCCCTCGTCCCCTAATGCCTCCCTAATTATCCCACAAAAGACCCTAACCTACAACCACGTCATTCCCATCACTACCACCGGTCCCGGCTGATCATGGACTATCAGCAGGTGTATGCCGATGAGGCTCGGTTTGACTACGATACCGTACTCCCCCGAAGTACCACTCCCGCTCGTTCTCGAGATACTCAACCACCACCACTGGCTCCACAACCTCCAGCTCCACCACCAGTGACGTCTCGACTCGATCCTGACTACCATTACTACGTTCTGAGTGGAACCCATCAACGAGCGGCTTCTAGTTATCCCAATGATCGTGGACCCACTCCACCGGCTAAAGACGGTCGCTACCAACGACAAGGAGGAGGCGGAGGGTCATCTACGACACCGCTGAGACACCAGCTGGAGTCGAAGGTCCCCACTCCTTATAATAGTCGTCACCTTTATGATAATCCTCTGCTTCCGTCGGCACCATCGCAAACCGATGAGCTTCCAGCAATGACGGAACCCAGTCAGTTACTGCCACACGCTCCTGCTGATCGGACTGCGGGATACATCCCTCCTCTTCGTCGAGGTCGCCGCATTGATCCCGTGAAGCAGGACTTGGTCAAACAGGTGATGAACCTGTCGTTTATCGTCCACCAACGTCGTCAGTTTGACCAGGAACAAATGGTGGACACTGAGTACCTGATACTGGGGCTCGGGATCGTCCACATCTTTGAAGTGATTTGCTGTATCATTCTGACGACGATCTCAGCCATATTGCTTGATCGAGACGACTCTATCGCCAGTGGTTATTATCAGTACGTGCTTGCTGACCTGACAATCACTTTAGCCATCAGTATCTTGTTCCTTACTCGTGCCATCAACTACGAATCACGTAACGGGGTCTTCTATACCGTGGCTGCTACACTACTCAAAATCGCTCTGTTTGTCGTGGTGGTGGCAGTGATTAACCCAGCTCAAGAATGCAAATCGAACATCTGTCCCATGCGACGAGCCCTTACGCTGTTTGTCATCATTTGTACCTTTCTCTGGATGATAAACTTGGTGATGTACTTGACGACATTATACGTGGCTAAGCTCGACTTATTGAACCCGTCGAAAACTCAGTACCAGCCATTGAACGAACTTCCACCGCAACCCCTTCCGTCGCAGGCGGTGGAAGGGGCAACAGAACCAGGACCCGCTGGCTCCTACGGAGGAGGACTCGTCGACTCGATGCCGAATCAGTACCCAACCCCATCGCAACAACCACCGTCTACTACCGGTGATGCTAGCCAGTTACCACCGCCCCTTCCGTTGTCGGAAGACTTATCGGAAAAGGATGACGAATACTACCGGTACCCCGATAAAACCCCGCTTAAAGAGTACTTTTTGACCGCCGACAACGAGATGTACGAGAAGTCGTCCGACGTGGATACCCGAGGCAAACAAAAAGTCATCTTATACTTTTGATACGCATAGATTTAATAGACACTTTAACACGGGCGGCTGACAACCTATCAAATTGCTATAACATTGGATTAGGCTGTGGTAGTAGTGGTTGGATATAAACACTCTTTAACCAGACACCTCTCGTTAAGTTACCTTTCGAGTACAATAATAACTAGATCAATTGGTGGTATATACGGACACAGACCTCATAAGTACGCTACATGTAACCTCAAGCATGCCTAAGAGTTGCTGGACACCAATTCATATAAAAGAGCGCTCAATTGTAGCACGATCCTTTTGGTGGGTGAGCCTTTTCACTTTGGTATCAGCTACCAAAACGAACCTACGCTTCATAAACCAACTCCGTTCTCATTAACTTGCCCTTCTTCGTTTCGTCAGTGATTTGCTTTATGTGAGCTAGCCAAAATGACCCAGTAGTGACCTCTCACTGTTGTTAAGATCACTATTATTCTATTTCTCTACCACTGTCCTTACGTTTACAATGTGAAACCAGAGTACTGCTCTCTGCAATGGTTATTATCGAGGGTAGTATGCTGTTGGTGTTGTAAGCTGGGCTGAAGGTGTCTAAGTCTAGATTGAGGGGTATGTCTCATTCGGGTAATTTGTAAACAAACTTAAAAAGTGAGCTGACGGTGACCGTGGCACAGGAGTCTGGACCCCCTGAATAGTATTTTATATCAAGTTAGATGAGGTGAGCCACAGTCCGTCAGTTATTGCTCTTTTGTGCCAATCACCGGACCTTGCGTAGCAGATCCAAAACTGGGGTGCATGTGTACCATACTTGATAGTCTGAGCCAAATCAGAAGTTTTATGGAACTTGGAGGTGTTCATTAAAGGTTTAAGTGGTAATAGGTTAGAAAATAATTGTTAATCAATGGGTTTTCGTGGATTTTTCTTGAGTTCAACTTGGAGGCGTCGAGTCGCAGATATCGACGATGGTGTGGGGGTTTAATGAGATATAATCTAGCCACAAAAGCCAATCGAGAAAGACTATGGAAACAAACAACCCAAAACCATAACGTAGCTCTCTTGTCGAACTTGGTACGAATTTTTTCCATGAATATTGAGTGACCTCTAAATTTAACCCGCGTTGATCAATTAGTGCTGCCTTATCAACAAAATGTCGTCACATTAATGAGATGACCAAAGTAGTTGATGCCCATATTGTGGTTAATCTTGGTTTAATCCATCAGTTTTGATCGTATCGACACCGGAGAACTTAGCAGTGCTTCTAATTTTCAGTCAGCGTTTAATAATGATGGTGAAAACAACACCAAATCGACGGAAATACTCCAAAAACTACACCACCACCAAGACAATGGAATGTCGAAGGCGGCTCAAAATGTCGAAGACGGCGACAGTGGGGAGAGAGCTACTGCGGGGAGGGAACCCGAGGGAGAGCTCTTGACCCCTAACTCCACAAACTATAAGTAGGAGTGTTTTCCCACTTCCAAATTTTCCGTTTCATCAACCTTCACCTGGCTAACAAATTACTCATGAGCACTACTAATAATTGGAACTCCCAATCTTTAGTCAACTGAAGCCATGACCAAGCCACCCATGATCAACACTACCAGTTGGCATGGTCCGATGACGCTTATTGAAGATCGCTCGCCATCTACTCAAGGCTAGAGCCAATGCCATGACCAACACTATCAGTTGGCATGGCCCGCTGATTACTGCTCGCCTCAAACAACGGCTAGAGCACACAAATGATGCCATGGTGCCACGATTAGAACTACCCCCTAACGTGGTTTTGCTGTTACTACCAGGTTGTCCTATGTTCAAGCAATTGTCATGCTTCAACCAACATCCCCAACACCAAACAATTACAAGCGGAGGTCCATCAGCTCATTCAATTGACTGTGATGTTCCTGCCTTACCCTTATTAGACTCGAGGTATCGTTGTCGGACACTCACAAAAACAGCCCTCAGCGAGTTGGTGATGCGGGTGGAAAGTGGCAGCTACCTTCGGGATAGTGGTGGTCACGGACTCATGCTAGCCAGCCTCATTAGACTTTACTAGACGTCGGGAAGAGGAGCAATCCTCTTTCAGGCCATATTTATTGGGAAGACGAGCAATCTTCTTTCCCCCTTTATATAGTCATACTTTTGTTGGTTGTGGGATGATAGTTCTTGGGATGGGACAACCTGGTGGACACAGCACTGACTGGCATGGACTTAGATCTAGAAAGTTTATAGTATTCATACGTTCCTCGGCCTGTAGGAGGGGTTCTGGGCAGGCTCACCGCTGACCCGGTGTCACTGCTGACAGGTGGGTACGATACGGAGCCGGCACGGAGCTTCGAGGGCAGCTATAGCCAGGACCATCCTTCTGTCAGCAGAGCACTGGGAGAGGCAAGTCCAACAAGCGGCAGCTGGACAGTCTAGTCATGCTCACCCCTCCGCTTGTCTGACAATTGAAAGATAGTAACCATAAGGTTATGTTTGTATCAGTGACATTACCAATTGTCTCAATTAGCATATGCTATTAGCCAACTTAAAGTCTATTGACGTTGATCATAAAACCACCAAACAACATACCTTGTATAGAGAAGTTTTGCTTGATGGCTATATTAGTAAGTTTTTTTCGCAGTTAATGCATTCAGATCCCTCACCATCACCCTCTTTTTTATCAACTATTTGTTTCTTATATCCATTATAGCGTAGTGGTTATTACTTGAATAAAATTTTCCGCGAAGACGCTCTAATAGGAGTTCGATTCCCACAAGTTTTATCCTGGCACCACCCCACTTTTGTCTCAGAATCTTTTATTTTTCCCATTATAGTGTAGTGGACAGATAAAAAATAGTGGGATTTCACTTTAATTTTTTTCAAACGCGCCTCGAGCTCATGACAGTGGTTCGATTCCGGATGTCAAAGTATGCTTTTATTCAAATTACACCTAAACTTGAGTAAGCTTTTCATCCCAAAGCGAACGTGGAGACCTTTGGCCCAGTTGGTTAAGGCGTGGAGCTAATAGCGCCAAGATCAGCGGTTAGGTTCCGCTAGGGACCACTCACTTCCGCTTTCTTTTTGGTCATCTTTTCGCTCCGTCAGATTCAACCAACAACCAGCTCTGCTTGTCGTCCTTCGTGCCACCGTTCTATCAATGACACATCTAAAGGACATACCAACGTTTTACCGCTATCGGGTTATGGCAGTAGTATCGGCTAGCTACAATGGTTAGCTGACCACATTCGGTGTCATTTCACATTCAAGCATATATAACTATTCACTTTATTCACTCTCTGAGTCGTCACTTAAAGGTATTCAAGTCCCGAGACTTCAACTTCTGGGTATTCAATATCTGCGACTTTGGTTTGGTCATTCTCGGTGTTCACTTGGAAGTAGTGGACCGAAGGAGGAATAGGTTGGCTTGTGCAAATGGTGAGTTGCGCCCCGGTGACTTCAGCCCGTACAAGTTCAGTAAATAAAGTTTACCTATCTTCGACACTGAATTTCTCGTCGAGACCTTTATAGACCCTCATCAGAGTCGGTACGGCACGTCTAGCAGCGATTTCGGATACAAGAAGTGCGAGACGACGGGGTCTGGTAGTGTGGCCTGGGTTAATATCGATGGTGCCCCTAGTCTGATCGCTTTCAATTAATCCTTTAACGAGTCAAAATCTTGCAAGAATACTGGGGACGCGATGCTTAACCATGTCCAGCGCCGCGGCAAGTATTCTATCGAAACGCAATTCTTCCACAACGATAATACGCTGATTATCTTTTCTGTGGACGGCATATCGAAGCGCTTCGTCCACAAGTTTCGCGATTCTAGTCTCGGAATTCCACTGAATGCTTCTTTCGAGCTAGTCGCGTTCAGGAAAGTCTTTGGTGTCTGATGGAAGAACCTCATCCGGTCTCATTACAGCAAGCAAGTCACCCTCTACCTTAAGGCGTGCAGCTGAGTCGTCTCTCGCCATTTGTTTTCGTTGAATTGACTTTTGGAGAAGTCCAATTTGGCTTTCTACAAACAGAATCAGGAGCTCAAGCTTGTCGTTTAGGCTTAACGACAGAGCCGATGACGGCACCACCCAAATACGTTGGACGGCTACGGCCACGCTATCCATTTCGGGTACTGATTTTAGGACTTTCACGTCGGTTTTGATTTGTCGTTCAAGTAAGGCAATTTGCATTGGAAAGTTTTTGGCAAGTCTTATTTTGAAGCATATTAATTTACGACCCAACGCAAACGCCTCTCTCTTATGTTTATCATCTGAGGAGTCAAGGCGGCGTCTCGTCGACGAGAGCCCCTTTTCTTGCTCCTCGATAACTTGGAGAAAACATTTGGTCCCATGGACGTCGCTGGCTGATGCCAAACGTCTGTAATCGCGTATAAACGCCACAAATGAATCAGCATCCAGTCGCTCCACATTGTCTGTTAGCTCCTCAATCCACCGGTTCAATAAACCTTCCATTTTCGTATTGGTTTCTTGGATCATACGTTCGATATCGGCTTGTGAGTCAAACTCCGCCGCTTTCATGCGATGCTGATTAAACCGCTTTTGCTTCTTTTCATTTCACGAGTGAAGCCGATCCATAGCAAGACGCTTTGACCGTTCGGAGTCTGCAGCTGCACAAAGCCATTCGAGCTCAAGCTTAGCATCAACTAATTACTGTTATAATCGCGCTTAGCCTCCTCGGCATCAAGAAGGTCCAATTTGAATCGTAAGCATGCGACGTCAGCAAAATTGGCTGGTGGGGACCCTTCCCACCATTCCGAAAAGAAATCGTTTTGCAAGCGCAAAAGCTTGGCCAATATCCACACCAATTTATTTCGCAATTCATCAGAATGGGTTGACCATTCCTTTGGCACTTCAAGCACATTGTGGAACAGCTTAAACTGAGTTTTGCTCGACGTACACGCAAGACGGGTCTTAACTACGTCGAAGGGCATGAGGGCGACATCCAACTCATGCTTCTTGACGCTTTCTTTATAGACCGCCCTGCACGTGTTGGAGAAACGGTTATTATCGTTCGTCATGTAAACTCGGAATTTACCATTATGACAAACACGATACCGTAACTTCGTTTCTTTGACCACTCTTTCGTGTCTGATATGTTCCATGCGGAGACGAGATAAGTGAGCGTCAACCATCCCGTCCAAGCCCTAGGATAGAGTAGTGTTGCATTCGCTTCAGGGCAAGTGTCACACGTTTGATCAAGTGAGCATAGGATTGTCCGGTAGGAGTAACAATCACAGTGCCACGCGGCCCGAAATTGATGATTTGGTTCTTGATACCGTAGAGATTGACAATTTCAAGGGATGTAACCTCCTCAAACATTTCACCGTGGCCTCGGAGGTAAGGATCAACGTCGCTCCTTAATGGAAGATTAGGTACATTTATGGTGTACGTATTTGGTGAGGGCGAGGGGGGAAAAGTAGGGTTTTATAAGCAGCCAACGCTACAACTTATGCAGCAAGCATCTATGGCAAGGGGAGCAATATCTTCCTGCTACACCAAGCCACTGGTACAGTTAGGATATATATTAGGCTTTCTGTGGGCGATGCTGCAATATCGTTAACAAATGTCACTCGGCTAGCGAAACCCAAATGGTTTCACTAGAATGCTGGTAAACACCACAGATTGTTGTGGCAGAGAAGTATTACCGGGAAATAGAGCAAAACATGGGTATTCATTATATTCATTGAGAAGTATTCATGATACAATGGTGAATAGTTAGACTGGATTCGTTCCTGGGATGGTTCGGTAACTGTCGAAAGTCAACTAACTAACAAAACGAATGCTTGTAAAGCCTCATGTTTTCATCGGTTCAGAGGAAAGGGGCGTTGAACTTTGTCTTGGGGTGCATAAGTCAACTCATTGATGGCCTACCGTCTGGTTCTTTTTGGAATGATACCGGGTGCTCCAGAGTACATATTCCAGAGTACTCTGCTGGTACTTTAACAACCAATTCGTGACCAACGTCAAGATTTAAACGATTACTTCCTAATAGTCCCTAATAATCAAGGAATGATTTGTTTTCCATGTTCCTACAAACGAAGCTTGATTTTAGGGATTTTGTTAAATGATGGTCTATAAATGGCAAAGCCAGTGATGATAATACTATTTGGACTCAAACTACCTTTTATGAACGATGATAAAATCCATATACACGGCCATTGGGTCCTCATACTGAACAATGAGCCAAGTTACTTCGATT
>JAJMSK010000112.1:0-10350 GCA_030578555.1 Diutina neorugosa
CTTTTTATCTAATAAACTCGCCCCTTCCAAAAGTCGGGGCTGTAAGCATGTATTAGCTCTAGAATTACCACGGATATCCAAGTAGTAAGGTACTATCAAATAAACGATAACTGATTTAATGAGCCATTCGCAGTTTCACCGTACAATTGCTTATACTTAGACATGCATGGCTTAATCTTTGAGACAAGCATATGACTACTGGCAGGATCAACCAGATAGCTACAGAGTAGTATCGTCGTGATTGTCAGCTAGCTCTCTTATTCCCCATGGTTGGAGGCTGGCGCCCGCCCTCACGTTGCCGGATAGGGCGCGCACCGGTCCCCCGGCGTCTGAACGTGTCTTGCTAGCAGCTAGCAGTCCACCGTCCCGTCAGCGCCGCCCGAGTCAGAGACGTCGGCCGGACTGGTCGTCTGGCGTGGTGGTTTAACCCCCCGAAGAGAGTGTCACCCCCACCAACAGACTTGGCTATCCAAGCCTGAGAGTCGCCACATTGATCCAGCGTCCATTTAAGGACGCGGCTGGCTCCTACAATTGGCAAACGGGCGTCCAGTTTACTGGTCGCGACACCGTCATATGTTCACCTCTTGTCTGAGCACCTACGCTTGTCGAATCAACATCTTAACCCTCAGTCCCGGCATGCAAACGATGCGTCCAGTGTACTGGTCGCGACTCTGTCATTTGTTTACATGAAATACCTTCTCGCCCCGCGCGGAGTAATTCTAGCATGTGCGAATGACAAAACTTTTGTGTGCGCTCTTTCTCCTCGTCGTTTTTTTCGCTGAGCCCCATTATCTTTTTTCGCGATCTCGCTTACTCTCGTATATGCACCTATACGAGCACTACGAGATAACCGCCCCTAAGCCCCGCCCAACAATGGACTAAAACAAGGCACAACCTTCTCCGATCGATCTAGATCGATTGTCAGCGACTTCTATTTTTTACCCCCGTACTCGAACCCATTCCCTCCCCTTCTGCCCTTTTCTCTCCCTTTTCCTTTTTCTCCCCCATCCCCATTTAGCCCATCCCTCACCCAAAATTTTTCACCCTTACCTGCAGTCCACCCACCCCACCCTACTATATATATCAGGCGTCCCCCCCCTCCCCCCACGGTAAAAACCCGTCCTGCACACAGCGAACTCCTTTTCCCAAGCTCCGCTTGCCCCGCCCCCCGGTTCTTTATTACACACCTCAATTCCATATATTGTATACTAGAAGAAAGTAGCCTAGTGGTACTTTTTGCCACTCTTTTTGCACAACACAACGCAAGTTCAATTCCCGCTGACAGCGGCGCCTAATTTGACAGAGTCTCTTAGGTTAAATTACTTTGACTCGGTCGGGCATCGCGAAAAGGTTTTCCGCATGATCTCGCGTCGCGTTGTTTATTTGTTTACGTGTATGTCAATATTGACAGAATTTCGCGTCGTAATTGAATGCGTCGCGATGACAGGATTATGCGTCATTATTACATACGTCGCGATGATCTACTCCGCTTCGCGCTTAACGATCGTCTGGCTTATGCGATGAATACGGGTACGACGTTTAATGCAATGCCATAGTTTTGCCTTAAACGATATCTACATTCACCGTATGAAAGCTTTTTCGTTGCATTGCAAGTCACTTGCTGATGGTGTGAGGTTGAGTTGTAACGTAGAAGGTTGAGTGGTTGTATGGCCATAAAAAAACGCTTAATTTGACTTCAAGTCATAATGATCAATGTAAGCACGTCAATTTTGTCATTAAGCGTACCAAACATTTTCAGTCGCCTCTGAGGACGACCGGTCACTGGCAGCAACAGGCATCATCAGTCGTTTTATATCAGTTGCCGTTTGGAGCAGCTGTATCCAACAGCCATGGCTACTCCAGAGGTCACTGAGAGTTATTTCAGTACACGGACCATCAGCTCCACATATTGAACAACGTTTACCACGTTAGGTGGTCCACGTAATGGATACGCATAGCCATGAGGAATTCTCGACTCAATGGAAGTCAGGCTACACATTATATTTGCTCAAGTCTAATTCACTACAAAAACGAAGGACTCAAAGATAATGAGTTATTGCGATTTCAAAGTTGTACGGCATCCATGTGTCACTTCCAGTGTCTTTTCTTCCCTATACAACGTAGTGTTTAGATATCAATGAACACTAACAGACAAACAGTGTCATATCTCCACGTAATTAAGGTCGTCTTCACTTGTATTATCAAATGGGACACTCAAACATACGAGTTTGTGTAGCAGCTTCAGCTAGTGCTAGGTCGCGGGATTGTGTCATTAACGTGGGCTTATGTAGCGTATCTGTTGCAACCATCAATCCGTCACTTTGGTCATTTCTCAGACTAGTCGTTCGTCTTTTGCGTAGTTAACATTACACAATGTTTACCACCACAGCACGTTGTACGACAACTTGGAAAGCACATCAGCTCAGTTCACTTTGCCGTCTTGATGGTTGGCTGTGACTATTCAACCGTATTAGACTGGTTAAGAAAAACCGGGTGGTGATAGTTCGGGTAGTCCACGTGTGAATCACCGCTAGTAGAACAGCAACAGGTTGATACCTTAATGCCGGCTTCCGTTCGAAGTTTCCATTCCAAGGCGATCAGTCTAGCCAAAGTATTGTCATACTAATAGGTACTAGCGGGTGTCTTCACATATTACCATTTCATTGTTTGGACAAATCAAACGAACACGGAACCACGCGGTATACACAGATTAAGTGCCGATATTAAGACGTTTGGACGTTGATTTATTAATTATCTAGTCAAGAGGGTCAAACATTCTCCAGTCAATCCACCGCCATTTTATGGTCTTGGCTTAAGCGACATGGAGACCATCAGCAATAGGGAAAGTAATCGCAATAGTACTAACAGTGGCAACAACAACGGCTTTCACACCATATAGTGGAGTTGTATTTGCCATTTTAGTAAACAAACAATTGGTGTCTAAGCTTAAAACCCGCTACGACCGTTGGGCAGCACGCGAGGACATTGGAACGTGCCGACCAGGTTTAATAACACCGCAAGTTTGGTGCTAACGACCCCTTTGAGTGCTGTAACAGCGGTATTGCTGCTTGGCTTGATTGTCAACAAGCAGTGAAACCAAAGGGAAGTTGTCAATAGTGCTGCCATTGAAAAGGAAGCCACCAATCAAAAGCCATATGAGGCACGTCATTTCACTTATCAGGGGTCAACCGTTGGTAGCTGCGGGAGTACTTACCAGGGCACAGCTGGTTCTTCTAACCACCATAAAGTCTCGGGGAATTTTCGCTATGGAACAAGGAAATTGGTGTACTTCCTTCAACAAGAAATGGCCCCACAAATTCACACATACTTGGACGTGGTTATATCAGAGTCTGGTGCTCCTTGTCAGACGACCACGTATGATGCTTCAATGACCATTGCGACATATTTAGCTCCAGGTGATAATGCTATGGATCCAGCGTAACACAGTTGCGGCAGAAGATCAGTTTGGAGTGGTGAGTATGTCAATGCCATTCCACAAATCGAATCAAATTACTTTTCGCCCCCGCCCGTATCGGTAATACGCTAAGTCAACCACTGGACGTCTCCAACTAGAGTTTATAGACTGTGTCTTTATTGTAGAACATCAAGTAGCATCCATTGTGCCTTTGTAGACGAATAATCCCTTCGTAAGACTGGAGGTACCATTACGATATCTCAACGCCATATAGGAAAGGACTGCCAACGAATAGTCGGAACTTCGCCATGGATAATATGCTCAACCACACAAGCTGTAACAGCCAATCGTCAATAGAGCTAAACCATGTTCACCAGGGAATGGCTTGGAGACGGTGATGTGGATTTGTGTAGACCTCATCGTCAGTTCTTTTTTTTTATTAAGCCAGCGCGCGACTCCGCTCACATTCGCACATGGGTGTGGATGACATAGTAAACGAAGTAGCTAATAAACAGCAGAAGTAAAGCGACGAAACTGTTTCTAATCGACACAGCATTTAGCCTTCATCAAGGTATCAATTATTTTGAGCGATCCCAAACATATACCACTTTTACAAATTTAATTGAAAAGCGAAACCAAAACACAAAATAATACTCAGTTAATAGTCATATGAAAACACTCCTACTCAGAACTCATAACTTTGCCACGTAAGTATGCTCAATACATTGATACGACCAACTGGTCCTACCAACCTATTCAAACTACCACGTTTTACTAGACCCTAGTTCGAGGCGCACTTTTCGCCCGCACCCAAATTTGTGTGATACTGCATAATGGTCACTTTTTCGCACCCGAAAAAAATGTGCACTTGGTCTATAAGCGCAGTTGCCTTGCACACACCGTATCCATATCAACTATGAAGGAAACACGACGCAACGGCCACGCGAGCTTCTACACTCGCTCGACTTCACAGGATTCAATCTTTAGTGGTTGGTGAGTAGCACTTGCCTGCGTACAGCAGGTTCCAGCTAACGCCATGAAGTCTCCATGCTTTTCGCTAGGGCAGATTGGTGTATCCGAAGACAGCTCAACAAGGCACCAGGACTGGCTTGAACGTAGGTATCTCATAGTCTGGTGCAGTCACACGTCATTATATAATGTTTCAATGCCAGCAAAATCTCCCAGATGTACTTTGATTGTGATGAACTTGGCTGGAAGGAATATCATCATAGAACCAGCGCACACCAATTGCTTAGGAGATACAATCGATAGGTGAGCGTAATAATGTCAGTCAATGAATCGACCCAAAGCTCCGCTCGTATCGGTATCACGCTTAGGCGCTGTCTCTTCTTTCATCAAATTGATTCCAAGGACTATATGTCTGGTTTAACACAACAGACAGCATTATCATATCAATGGAGACGGATATATACTCTCACAAGATTCAAGGCACCGTCATTACAAGGCTTCACTTGGGAAGACATTTTCGTAACTGTGGTGCCATCGGGTATAGGTTCCGGAATGCCACCATGGAGGACATACCCAACTGCACAGGCCCAAAGGTTTACCTCTGGTAGAGATAGTCCATGTTTACCTGGCCATGTCTTGTGATCTTGGATTGGGGGCCGTGAGATGGATTTGCTAAGTGTGGACCTCATCGCCAGATTCGCGTATTCAGGCAGTGCGGCTTCGCGCCAGCCAGCCTTTTCAGTGAGCCAGCGATACAACGACTAGTCCCACTCCATCAGGTCCCAAGCATCACCCGCTACTCCAATCGTTGTCATGGTTTAATACAAGTTGATAACGGAACTATTTACCATTACAAGACCGCCATTGAATGAGCCATTGACGCAGCAGTGAGATAACGCCAGGAGGAGTAACTGGACGAAAGATGATACCCAACCGTTACAATTGAGTTAGTGCCTTTGATATGGTAAAAGATTAACAAAATACGTGTTAACGGTTTCCAGTTTTGATGATTCAGAGAGTCATTTGTGATCTTCCAGTTATGATGATCCCGAAAGCTGTCGATGAACCGCCAGTCATAATGACCCTGAGCACCATCAGTGAAAGCACTCTCCAATGACACATCGTTCCGGTTCTGAACATTCTAGTAATCAGTTTCATCGCAGTGTTTGAAGTTGGAATTGCCGAGTTCGCTACTTGTGGACTTCAACTTACACCAACCACGAGGGATCTACTACATTAATTTGCTGGATCGATCCAGTTTGTTCAAATTCATGGTATGATCTTCGTACATTGTGATTCTTCGTGTTCCCGTATGATTGTTGCCAGGTAGAAGAAGAAAGACATCAGCTCAAAAACAACGCACCGTCGTCTCTACCCAGTGATGAACGACAAGAAGACATGGGCTTTGGCAGGGCATCCTTTGATTGCTGTAATATTAGTCGATGTTTTGGTAGTTATTAATGAATGATAGAGACTTTCGTAATCTACAGTTGTAATTCGCCAAGGCTAACCCACGAACCACGAAAGCTTCCAGAAAGATGAGACGTTACCCTCGGGATACAATAAAACATTCAACGAGCATGACTTCAACATCTACAGTGCGACGGAGTTTGCGTCGTTATAACTCTCGCATCTAACAGGCGTCAACATATAGCGGTACTTGCACTGGCGTGATTCGGTACAGATATGATTGTGAAACGAGGAAGTAACGCCTCCATGGTAAGCTTTAGCTTGTTGGAGAAGCAAGTATGGACACTCATTGCTGAACGAACGACTTGAAAGCGAGTGCAGAGGGTTGCAAAACAGGGTTGTTGCGTAGCTTGCTGTTTGCACACCACCAAAGTCTCCAGTATCGTAGACCCCATCACAAAACCATACGCTTATCAACACTGTCACTTGTGTATTACACCAACCACCTGGCGGGTCCAATTCACTAGTACAAGTGTGTTCAAAGACGTGTGGTTGTAGTCGCCGGGATTAACCTCTAACATACCCAACACCAAAAGCTTTTGCTCCATCACACAGTGAGGTAATGGCACATAGGAACGTCGAGAGGCTTTTGGCATCTCCATCATCACACCGGGTTGACTATAACGGTGAGACAACACACCAAATTATAAGTGGACCCCTTGAAAACCATATACCGGAATTGTCAACATGATTGTTTCACAGTTAAGTCAGGACTTTGTTTGCTGGAATGGGCAAGAAAGGATTGTGGAGGACATCACGGTTGGTAATAGTAGACAGTGGTAGATGCCAACGCTACGCGACTCTCATAGCCAGCAATCCTGCACTTAATCATCGCACACTTTCCCAATTGGGGTGTCGCGCAAAACACTGCCATTTTTGAACAACGGCAGATTTGCCCAATGCGGACAACCCCCGACGTCGTTTTTCGCACCGTGTTTGTTGCTTTGAAGCCACATACGTCTTACTTTGACAGCCCCCTTCCAATGCTGTTTGAACCATGACTGATACTTCCTATCCAATCATCCCAATATAACGTGGCACCGCTCCGTCGAATATCCCTTGATCGACGCACTAGCAATCGTCTCGAATCCACAATGCAAGGAGCTTTCAACAATGAATTGACGAGCGGACTCGTTCTTCGGTCTACTGGACCATTGTCAAATACGGCTTAACTGGTAGTCGTTCAGACCGATGGGTCAATGTATGTGTTTCTTGGGGGAGACTTGACACCGCTTTGATTTAGAAGACTCAAACACTCATCCCAGTGCCATCCACTTGGGTTCTTATGGAGCTGGGAGGTTTGTGGCTAGCGACTACGTTGGCCCCCCTTTGCCACTACTCGTCGTCAAGTCGTCGTCACGTTGAAACAATGGAATGCAAAGTGGATACAGTAGGTGGCGGTTAGTCCTATACGAGCTGGGAATGTTGGCCTCGAACAATCGCATGACAACGACCAAATTTGTGGTTTTCCATCAGCTTTAGAGGTATTGACATCCAGAAAATGAGCAGAGAAAGGGCGTGTGTATGTTGAGATGTAAGCATCTTCTAACGTCATCCACTTGACTCCCCATGTTGAATTAGCTCGTTAGCGTGTACGGCCTTTGCCACTGCTCACCGTCAAGACGTCGTCGTCAAGGAAACAACAGAATGCATAGTGGATACGGCATGAGGCGTGCTTGGTTCTATACGATCAGGAGATGTCCACCATTGTTATTCCCTAACAATGGTATCAACTGAAATCAGTTTTCCGTCACCTTTGAAGGTATAGACACCCAGGAAATGAGCACAGAGAGAGCGTGTATTCTGTTGTGATAAGCAAGCCCTACTGTCGATGCTGCTTAGACAACCACTTAACCGGTTCGACCTAATGAAAACTTGTGCTATACGAGTGCGAGATACGAGACATTACCAAGATGGCTTTGGGTTGACGAGACGACGAGACAATGGGAGGTTACCCCGCCTTTGGTCTCGTGTCGAGCTTAGATGGAGGAGCCACCGTTTTCAAAAAGTATAAGTATGGGTCTTTCCCTCCCCTAATCCTCATTATCAATCCTTATCTGGCTTATATTTACTTATGAGCCTTATTGATTATTGGTGATCTTGACGCTTACTAATGCCATGACCAACACTATCAGCTGGCATGTCTTGATGAAACTCCTTGACTACTGCTCGCCATTACCGAAGGCTGGAGAATATGAATGTGACATGATACCACGATAAGGCTTATCCTCAAGTGTTTTGTCTTACGTGGTTTGCTGAGTTGGCTTGTACTCAACTAAGTGATGTGCTTTGTCCAACCCATCCCATGACTAACAATTATAGATCCTTTTGTCATACAACTGGGTTTGTTCACTCAGGTCCCCCGTCAAATGCGATGGGGGTTCTTGCCTGGGTGCTTATCCTTTTGGTGTCGAAGCAGTTTATGCTTAGACATGCTGGCAATGCCGATGGTATGTGGCAACCTGAGGGGGCCTATCCGACGGTAGCTGGCTGTGATGACGGTGTGCCTGTGGTCTCAAACATCGTGTATTGAGATCTCCTCATCGATGGATCTAGGTTGTTGACGTGGAATGGGTTGGCGTAGCATTGATGGTGATCGAGACGAGCCAATACGTCACTAATCAGTATCACAGTCCGATGGGATGTTTACATTCCAATCCGCGAGACTGTGATATAGATTCCTCATTGTTGTTAGATGGGAGTCTTATATAATGATAGACCTATAATATATTGGTACATTAGTGACCACGCGTTTGTTAAACTATACTTGTACGTTACTACTCAATAATATCACTTAACTTCCCACTGTTTGTTCACCTTTGGTTGGTAGTAGCATGGTAAACAATCGTAATCATCTCAAGCTCATCGTCATCTGGCTGAGATACGTTTCGTAGAGAAAGCCGGGTAGCGATATGGTACGTCGTTTGTTCCACTTGCTCATACAACAGCTTCGGCGTGGTCGACGTCGGAGATGTCCGCCATCAGGTAGGCGACTGCGTTTTGGGAGTCCGAGAACGGCTTGATGTTGTAATTCGAGAGAATGTTGTTTGCTAGCCGGGGACGTTCTGTAAATGTACAACACCAACACCGCGTTCTGCTGGTCGAGTTCAGTGACCCACAACAGCGCTCCGGGGAAGTTGACAGTACCATTTAATAGCACTTCATTGATGGAGTTGGTCAAGGTCGTCGCTACCACGATACCAATGGTCAGCTCGGGATCTCGAGCATTAGCTTTAAAGGTTGTCCGTCTGGCAGGATGTGCTTGTGTGAACCATTAAGCAAGTATAGTGAAGTAGAAATTCACGAATAAACTCACCAAGTCCCAATTGACGGAAGCAACCTTCGTTACTTGGCCATATTGTGGGTTGTATGTGACAGCTCCACTCGTTCCAAGTCTGAAACAAATCTCGCTGAAACAACCCCACTCAAGCCAAGCGAATGAAACACTCCCACTCAAACACTCCCGCCAAACCTCGTTTCACATCATTCATTCCATATTCTTATTCACACGAGTGCATGAACACTGGACCATTCATATAAAAGACGGATATCTCCACGTCGCATTTTTTCTTGCTACCTCCTACACGCGCCGCACCGTCGCCACTCCACAAAGACGCGACGCGTGAAGATGATCATCGCCTTCACCAACCGCTCCTTGGCCCCGTTGCTTTGCACGCTTAATCGAGGCTTCATACACCAACGATTGCGGGTGGATCAATTGAGCTTCCCCTTTGTCTATATGCCTCAGCAGCAATCAATAGCTCGGTTCTTCGGGTCGCTGGCGGGTAATTCCCAGCCCAAAAAGACAACGCCAGAACTGTCCCAGGCTTCGCCGAAGAAGTCTCCGAAGTCTCCAAAGTCTCCGAAGAAGTCTCCGAAGAAGGCGTCAGCAGGTCTGCCTAAGAAACAGTCACCGGAAACACCCATTGAGTCACCGAAGAGAAATGCAGCGAGCGACGTTGACAAGAAAGTCGTTAAATCACGCAAGCTTGACGACAGCAAAGCGGTAGCATCCAGTGTGGATTCGGATACTGAGCTTACACAAAAGTCGCCTTCCATGGAAACTCCGCAACCAAAGCTGGATGAAGAGTCAGAAAATCCAGTGTCAACCGACGACGCTGCCAAGTTGATCAAGCTTGCACAGGACCAAGCTCCCCATTCAATCACTACCTCGACAAACAAACTCCCCTATGCTAACTTAACGCGAGTGTTGGATGAAGTTGGATCTACATCACTGAGACTTGAGAAGACCGCCATCTGTCTGCGATTCTTCTTGGACACTTTGAATCAAACAACACCCGACATGCTTACCAAAGTACTCTACCTTTGCATTAATCGACTTGGCCCTGACTATGAACCAGAACTTGAGTTGGGTCTTGGTGAAACATTATTAATCAAGGCCATTCATGAGTGCTACGGCAGATCGACAGCTAATATCAAGCTGGACTACAAGAAGTTGGGTGACTTGGGTACGGTTGCGGAAAAGTCACGCCTGG